>JAWZYU010000661.1:0-89860 GCA_038380435.1 Ryuthela nishihirai
TTTCCAAGCCCATCGGTGTCCCCTACTGACCGTGGGCAGGGCGGGGAATTTTGCGGAGATAAATCTCAACGCTGACCCAGCTGGGACTCGAACCTGGGAATTACGAGCCTGGCGCGCTACCGACTGAGCCACCCCCGCCCCATTTGGGATGGGACGTGTGCCTTATGAGCGGGAGAGCCATACCTGTGGATGTTAAAGAACACGCTGGATGACCATGACGGGAGTCTACCATCTGTCTCCTAACAACTGTCCAGTGGGTTCCCTTCCCCAACCTTCTCTGAGCCCTCGAGGTCCTTGTGACCTGGCCATTTAGCCCATTGTGTTAAAAAAGTGCCGCTCAGGTGTGAAACACCCAACCGATTTACGCATTTAATATACAAAAAAAATTATCGTAACTGATTAATCGCCGTAGTTAAATTTATTTACCCACACATTATTTTATACACTACTCATTTCTGGGGCTTTTGGGGCCGAGGGTGGCTCAGTCGGTAGCGCGCCAGGCTCGTAATCTGTAGTTCCCAGGTTCGAGTCCCAGCTGGGTCAGCGTTGAGATTTATCTCCGCAAAATTTCCCGCCCTGTCCACGGTCAGTAGGGGACACCGATGGGCTTGGAAAGGCCGCCGTCCGTCGGATGGGACGTTAAGCCGTGGCCCCGTGTGCGGGAGAGTCATACCCTGTACACGTTAAAGAACACGCTGGATGGCCTTGACGGGAGGCTACCATCTGTCTCCCAACAGCTGTTTCAGTGGGTCCCCTCCCCCAACCTTCTATGAGCCTTCGGGGTCCATGTGACCTGGCCATTTAGCCCATGGTGTGCAAAAAAGTGCCGCTCAGAGGTAAAACAACCCAACCCAACTCTGGGACTTTTAGTAAAAAAACTTCTCTACTCCAAAGCTTTTAAGACAGTAAAATTACAAATAATAGTAAACAGAAAATTAAGTATTTATTACACATTAGTTGAGTTTTAGTGGAAAATTGAAACCATAACTAACTGACCGGCACTTTTTTGCACACCATGGGCTAAATGGCCATATCACATGGACTCCGAAGACTCAGAGAAGGTTGGGAGAGGGGACCGACTGGAACAGCTGTTGGGAGACAGATGGTAGCCTCCGTCAAGGCCATCCAGCGTGTTCTTTAACGTGCACAGGGTATGGCTCTCCCGCACACGGGGCCACGGCTTAACGTCCCTTCCGACGGACGGCGGCCTTTCCAAGCCCTTCGTTGTCCCCTACTGACCGTGGGCAGGGTGGGGAATTTTTTCGGAGATAAATCTCAACGTTAACCCAGCTGGGACTCGATCCTAGGAACTACAGATTACGAGCCTGGCGCGCTATCAACTGAGCCACCCCCACTCCCCCTTCTATACAGGGCCGGATCTAAGAGGATGGGGGGAGACATGCCCACTCCACCCTTCGAGAATGCTAGTAAAGGCAATGGAGTTCAATAATGTTTTTTTTTTAATTTCTTTTATACCTCTGAAACGAAGGGTAAAATGTTAAACTGCAATAAAAGTATAGTGTTTTGCTCCCCCCCCCCCTCCATCTTTTACACTTTCAGGCTGGATTGCGTTCCCCCCCACTTTCTTATTTCCTTTCTAGTCCGGTCCTGCTTCTATATTAAGCAACGGTATAATAATTCCGGATTTGTTTTTTTTTTTTCTTTTTTTTTTTTGGGGGGGGGGGGGACGGTGGCTCAGTCGGTAGCGCGCCAGGCTCGTAATCTGCAGTTCTCAGGTTCGAGTTCCAGCTGGGTCAGCGTTGAGATTTATCTCCGCAAAATTCCCCGCCCTGCCCACGGTCAGTAGAGGACACCGATGGGCTTGGAAAGGTCGCCGTCCGTCGGATGGGACGTTAAGCCGTGGCCACGTGTGCGGGAGAGCCATACCCTGCGCACGTTAAAGGACACGCTGGATGGCCTTGACGGGAGACTACCATCTGTTCCCAACAGCTGTTCCAGTGGGTCCCCTCCCCCAACCTTCTCTGAGCCTACGGGGTCCATGTGACCTGGCCATTTAGCCCATGGTGTGGAAAAAAGTGCCGCTCAGAGGTAAAACAACCCAACCCAACTCTAAGCCTTCAGGATTATTTTATATACAAATGGGTAAGTAGCCTTACCCATTTGTGTTAAAAACTATTCAGGATTTTTTCATGGATTGTTTCCATGAAAGACTTTGCTTTATTACGGCAATTGCTTTTCATTTTTGGACATGTACTTTTTTGTGTTGGATTGGACTGTTTTACTACTGAGCGGCACTTTTTTTTTCCACACAATTGGAGCAATGGACTCCCATTTGTTTTGGTGCACAACGACCCCCGAAGACTTAGAGAAGGTTGAAGAAAAGTATCCAATAAACAACTCTTGGGAGACAAGTGGTAGTCTCTCTTCAAGGCCATCCAGCGTGTTCTTTAACGTGCACAAGCTACGTCTCTGATACACATGTCACAACGGTTTAACGTGCCATCTGACGAATGACAGCGTTTCCAAGCTGAACGGTGTCCACTTCCTCAGCGACGGCACTGGAGAGGGCGGGGGTGGCTCGGTCTGTGACTCTCCAGGTTTGTAGTTTGCAGTTCCCAGGTTCAAGTCCCTCCTGAGCCAGGGTTAAGATTCATCTCCCCGAAACTCCCGCTCAGTCAGTAGGGGACCACAACGTACCTTGGAAAGACAGCCATCCTTCGGATGGGACATTAAGCCGTGGCCCCGTGTGCGAAAGAGTTATACCCAATGCTCGTTAAAGAACACGCCGAATGGCCTTGACTCTGGAAGTTACCATCTGTCTACTAAGAGTTCTCCAGTGGATCTCCTCCTCCCACAATCTTCTCTGAACCATCGGTGTCATTGTGGCCTGACCATTTAGCCCACTGTGTGCAAAAAAGTGCCGCTCAGAGATAAAAGGAGCCCGGAGAGCTACCGACATTTTATTTTGAGACATTTGCAGTGGTTATGTCAGCATTCAAAAACTATCTTAAAAAAAACTCAGTACGGTTACACCAACGATCCTGCTGGGGAGAAGGAATGGCTCAATCGGTAGCGCGCCAGGCTTGTAATCTGCCAGTACCCAGGTTTGAGTCCCAACTGTGTCAGTGTTGATATTTTTCTCCAGTAACCCCCCCCCCCCCCCTCCCTGGTTAAGAAAGGGGAGATTGACGAGCTTGGAAAGGGAAGCTATCCATGGGATATTAAGGCGTGGTTCTTGTAAATAAAAAAAATAAATACCCCCCCAAGCAGCTGCTTGCCACAGAGGTCTGACAGGAGCCTGTTAGTTTATATGCCATAGTAGAAGGTCTGAGAGGATGGCAGGACCTCAGCAGAAAAACGACACAGACATCCATGCCTTACCCGGGGCTCGAACCCAGGTCCCTTAGATCAGTAGCCAAGCGCGCTAACCACTCGGTGCACGATAAAAAAAAAACATTGGATAGCCTCCCTCAAACTTCTCGGAAAAAAGTTGGATTGTTTACCTCTGAACGTCATTTTTTTGCACACAATAGGCTAAATGTCACAAGGTCACGAGGACCCCGAGAAGGTTAGAGGAAGGGGACGCAGTGGACAACTGTTAGATGACAAATGGTAGCCTCCCGTAAATCCACCCAGCGTGTTCTTTAACGTTCACGACGCATACGATCGCGGCACATGGATCGCGGCTTAACGCCCCATCCGACAGAAAACGGTCTTTCCAAGCCCATCGATATCCCCTGCTGACCAAGAACGAAGATAAATCTCAAAGTGGCTCAGGTGAGCTAATGATATTTTTGAGCAGCACTATTTTTTTGCGTCTAATGGCCCAAAATGGTTCATTCTAACCTGTTTAAAACTCCAGAAGTCCGAACGATTACCGATGAAGTAGTCGTCAAACGTCATAAGTTTTTGCAGCTGGAAATTTGTGCGCGTCCCCTACATAAGGCCGTGCAACAGTAAACACATGGGGGCTATCAGGTGACGGCGTTCATTTGTCACTTTCAACGGATAATCGCATAGTGGATCGCCAAAAGCGGAAACCTATTTCAGCTAAGTGCTCGTTAAGCACATATCGCTAACAGAAGAGAGAAACCGTTCGTTGCTCGAGGCTGTTGCATTCAGCTTGCCCACAATTTATGGCGTGTTTGTTGAGTCTGTGTATTGGGCAGTAAGCTGAGCAGTCCTTGTTATTAAGCAGGCTATAGAGCCGATCGAATCGTACTTATTTAATAGGAGAGGAAACCGGGAAAAAAAAATCTCCAAGAAGGATGATGAAATTCGATTTAATAGTAACTTTGATACATAAGTGTATTATGGTTGTTGAATTAATTATAATGAGAAGTATTTGTAGAAATTTTATTGGTTTCATGACTGCTATGTTTTTTTTCTTATTAATTTCTATTTAATATTTTTGTTTTCTAAAGGGTAGATATATTTGGGTTTAAAAAGGAAGCAGATTTTAATTTAATTATATTATTGCAAAGCAGTGTTAGATATTGTATCATCAGGGATAAATAATGCGAATGACGCACCACTCCACACACAGTCAATGATTATGGATTTTTATGGACAAATAATATTGTACAATTATACGTATTAGCATAAATACAATATATACACACACAAAAAAAAGGAAATTTATACAATAAAATAGATATTGCGAAAAGAAAAACCACAAATTATAAAAAAATCATTCAGTATATAATTATTTTTATTTTATATTATTTCATTATCATTTATATATATATCTTATATTCATATATTCCACTTCATTGACACACAAAGTATATAGTTAATACCAATAAATTACTCGATGCTAGTTCAACTGAAATGGGAAATTGGGTTGGGTTGTTTTACCTCTGAGCGGCACTTTTTTGCACACCATGGGCTAAATGGCCAGGCCACATGGACCCCGAAGGCTCAGAGAAGGTTGGGGGAGGGGACCCACTGGAACAGCTGTTGGGAGACAGATGGTAGCCTCCCGTCAAGGCCATCCAGCGTGTTCTTTAACGTGCACAGGGTATGGCTCTCCCACACACGGGACCACGGCTTAACGTCCCATCCGACGGATGGCGGCCTTTCCAAACCCATCGGTGTCCCCTACTGACCGTGGGCAGGGCGGGGAATTTTTCGGAGATAAATCTCAACGCTAACCCAGCTGGGACTCGAACCTGGGAACTACAGATTACGAGCCTGGCGCGCTACCGACTGAGCCACCCCCGCCCCTGAAATGGGAGAAATCACTCTCAGTTTCATGTCCATTTCAAATCTAGAGGAAAAATTATATTGACACGGATGGGATACGAGTCTACGTTTGCTGAAGTCGTGAGTTCAACACTAGGAGGTCGTGAGTTCAATATTAGAAGGTCGTGGGTTCAACAACAGGAGGTCGTGGGTTCAACATCAGGAGATCGTGGGTTCAACACCCTTTGAATGCAACGTTTTCAAAGTCATTAATTTTTTTTGAAAATTTTTTTAAATTTCTGAAACGAAGGTAAAATGTTAAACTGCAATAGGAGTATAGTGTTTTGTCCCCCCTACCTTTTACATTTTCCGACTCGATTGAGTCCCCCCCCCCCCTCTTCTTATTTCTTATCCAGGTCGTAGGTTCAGCATCCGGAAATCATGGGCTCAACATCAGCAGGTCGTTGGCTCAATATTAGAAGGTCGTGGGTTCAACATCAGGAGGTCGTAGATTCAGCATCAATAGGTCATGGGTTCAACATCAGGAGATCATGAGTTCAAAATCCGGTAGTCGTGGATTCAACATCAGGAGATCATGAGTTTAAAATCCGGTAGTCGTGGATTCAACATCAGTTCATGATTCAACATCATCAATTCAGGTCGAGCTTCCACTGAGGCTCGACCCATTGGACAGCTGTTAGGAGACAGAGAGAAGTCTCCCATCTCCCATCAAAGTCATCCAGCGTATTCCCGTCAAGGTCATCCAGCGCGTCGAGGATACGAGAAATTCGGACCAAGTCCCCTCCCTCCTTGGAAATAAGTTAAGTCCATTAATGCAAATAAGTAGGGTATTAAGTCTTTGCAATCTTTATAGTCACAAGGGAAAATTTATCTCTCATTTAGCTGGAGTGATAACAACGGGGGGACTCATGCTAAAGGGCATCACATTCAGCAAAAATTTTAAAATTAAATATTTCTAAACTTTAAAAATTTATTGTTAGTTTTATTCGTTAAGGTTAAGGCATATGTTCTAAATTTAATTCGTAGAAGACCTAGATTAGATGCTAGCAAATAGCGCCTTAAAACAATCTTTCCCAGCAGGGACGTCTTAGAAATTTAAGGGGGCGATTTCTTTAGTTGATAGAAATAGATTAAATGGAATATTGAATAGTTGAATCTGAATTGGTGATGTTGAATCCACGACCTGAATTGATGGTGAATTCATGGATTTAACATCAGGACGTCGTGTGGTCAAAAACAGGAGATCGTGGGTTCAACATCAAAACGTCATGTGTTCAACATCAGGAGGTTGTAGGTTCAACGTCAGGAAGTCGTGGGCTCAACATCAGGAGGTCTTGGGTTCAACATCAGTAGGTCTTGGGTTCAACATCAGGAGGTCGTAGGTTCAGCATCAATAGGTCATAGGTTCAACATCAGGAGGTCGTAGGTTCAGCATCAATAGGTCATAGGTTCAACATTAGGAGATCATGGATTCAAAATCAGGTGGTCGTGGATTCAACATCAGGACGTCGTGTGTTCCAAATCAGGAGGCAAGGGTTCAATATCAGGACGTCGTGTGGTCACAAACAGGAGGTCGTTGGTTCAACATCAAAACGTCGTATGTTTAACATCAGGAGGTAGTGAGTTCAACATCAAGAGGTCGTAAGTTTAACATCAGGAAGTCTTGGGTTCAACAAGTTCGTAATCTGTCCATCGGATGGGACGCAAAGTCGTGTTCCACGTGTGAGCTGTACCTTTTGCAGGTTAAAATAACATGCTGAATGTCCTTGACGAGAGGCTCCCGTCTCTCTTCTAACCGTTTTCCAGTGGGTTACCTTCTCTTAGCCCCTGGGGGGCGGGGGTGGCTCAGTCGGTAGCGCGCCAGGCTCGTAATCTGTAGTTCCCAGGTTCGAGTCCCAGCTGGGTCAGCGTTGAGATTTATCTCCGCAAAATTCCCCGCCCTGCCCACGGTCAGTAGGGGACACCGATGGGCTTGGAAAGGCTGCCGTCCGTCGGATGGGACGTTAAGCCGTGGCCCCGTGTGCGGGAGAGCCATACCCTGTGCACGTTAAAGAACACGCTGGATGGCCTTGACGGGAGGCTACCATCTGTCTCCCAACAGCTGTTCCAGTGGGTCCCCTCCCCCAACCTTCTCTGAGCTTTCGGGGTCCATGTGGCCTGGCCATTTAGCCCATGGTGTGCAAAAAAGTGCCGTTCAGAGGTAAAACAACCCAAATCCTTAATTTATGGAAACCAGTGAACATATATAACTTTCATTCTTACATTGAGGGACAACACACATTTGCTTTAAGCTCTACGAAACCAAATACAAAAAAATTTCAAACTTTAAAACCATTGAATATGGAAAATTGGAATGTTAAATAACAGAATATAATAAAAATTCGTGTTTTTTCAGCACTTTAAGTTATTTTTAATGATAAATATATATCAAAAATTAGCATTTTATTAAAAATACGTAATATAAAACTTCTTTTAAACTACCAGTATTTTAATAAGTAATAAGTATTTACCTTTCCCCACCCCCTAAAGAAAAAAAAAGCACATGCTGATAAGTACTGATGCTCTGACTGTTCGATTCAGTTCCACTAATGGTGAGAGCTTAGAACAACCACTACTTTCTGATCGAGCCATTCCGCCTACTACGCATCTAAAAAAAAAATCCCTCTCTTGTAAAACAACTCACTTTAGCTCGAATCCAATCTTGTTAAACTCCAGCGTGTTATAACGTTTTTTCAGGCAGTAAATATAAGAAACAGAAAAAAAAATACCAAAAAGGCTTCATATAAACATGTATCCTACAACAAAGCTTCTGTTGCTCATGGAGATCACATTATTGCATTAATAATACATGCACAAACTGCATGGAACCTCTATTAAGTTTTAATTTACTTTGTTATATATATATCTGTGCATGTTTATATATTACTTATTTTCTTCACGTCAGATTTATGCTCACTGAGCGCATTGAGATTGACTAGGCTAACAGTGGCGTGTAATTTGGCCTCCCTGTTTCAAAACTCGATGTTCCATAGAGAAACTTTTCAGTCAATACTTGCTGGTGCCTTGTACAGATGCGTGTGGACATCGACCAAATTATAGTTTGTTTTTTGATGGATGATACAAGTTAACTTTCGACCCCCTTCTCCTTCCCCTGTAGTCTGCTTCTATTATTTCTAGGTTTAATTTTCGCAGTCAATCAGTCTATACGAACCACCACTACCAGACGCATTAGCAGCCTAAGACAGCAATCCAGTGGCAGTAAAATAAAAACCAAACAAGCGTTTTCTCATTAAATGTTTTGCATTATTGACGAGACTCGATTTCATAACAGTCGTAACAGTTCGTGCTTTCAGCGGAACAATCGAATACGTGGAAATCGACAGCCACAGTCTGGAGGGAAGAAGGCAGAAAGATTAAAAAAACACAAAAAAAAGAAGGTCGCATTCAGTGTTACGGATTGCTGCTTCTCCGTTGATGGCAGAGAGACTTTACGGCTGAGAGGACAATATGAGTCGAACCACTGAATAGCCCCCTCTCCCCCTCTTTTTAAACGAGTTAATCGAGCCAATACGGTCATTTATTTTTGCTCGCTGAATGTGGGTTTGGGCTGTGAGTTTTGCAAAGAGAAGGGAAATTAGTTTCGGTAAGAGCGCTTAATGGGAAGTTTATGAAGTGAATTTAGATGGATGTAATAAGAGTTGTGTCGCTGTTTGTGTTTTGTCGTAATAGGTTGCCGCATTTGCATGTATCGTGGGTAGCGGAGTGAGATTTTTGCTATTAGCTTGAGGGATAGTAAAGGGAATAAATTCAATAACATCTTAAAGCCAGGAGCACGGAAATTTTGAATCCATACTCATAAGAGATTTTATTGCTTGACAATAAGTCAGTGCAGTAAATAAATTTCGAACTTTGTGTTTTAATAGGCTTTTTCCGTTTTCTTCCCTTTAACTTGTTTTTAAGTTGGGCCAGAATGTGGCTTGCCCAGTCAAATGGACCAAAAGCATAACAGTACGTTATTACAAAAGGGAAAAGATTTTCATCAATAGTAAATATGTTTGTTTTTACTCGAAAGTTTCCTTTGTTGTTCTTTAATTCTGTGCTTCTCAAACTGTGGAATGAGGATCCCCACTGCATAGTGAAGCTCAAGTCAGGGAGCCTCGAGATCACAGAATCGGCAGAAGTGTTACTAACATCAGTTTCAACTTTACCAGAGCCATCTACGTCGATTGCTACTCTCATTGCTAATTTTATCTATTCTTATTTGCTACCAGAAATTCAAACAAAGGGAATCAGAAGATTCGATATTCTACGAAAAAAAAAAGCGATAGGTTTAAAATGGGAAAGGAAATAATAAAAAATAAAATAAACACCCCCTCAAGCAGCTGCTTGCCACAGAGGTCTAACAGGAGCCTGTCAGTTTATATGCCACAGTAGAAGATCTGAGAGGATGGCAGGACCTCAGCAGAAAACAATACGGACATCTATGTCTTAGCCGGGGTTCGAACCCAGGTCCCGTAGATCAGTAGCCAAGCGCGCTAACCACTCGGCGGAATCAAAACGTTACGATGAGAAAAGGAAAAAGGAAACAATGGTTCAAAATGAGAAAAGGAAAGAGAGTCAAAAGGCTCAAAATAAGAAATGGAAAGGGAATCAAAAAGGTTCAAAATCAGAAAAGGAAATGACAAAAGGATCATATTAAGAAAATTAAAGGGAATCAAAAAGCTCAAAACCAGAAAGAAAGGGAGTTAAAAAGCTCAAAATAAGAAAAGGAGAGTTAAAATGCTTAAAATGTGAAAAGGAAAGGGAGTTAAAAAGCTCAAAATAAGAAAAGGAGAGTTAAAATGCTTAAAATGTGAAAAGGAAAGGGAGTTAAAAAGCTCAAAATAAGAAAAGGAGAGTTAAAATGCTTAAAATATGAAAAGGAAAGGGAGTTAAAAAGCTCAAAATAAGAAAAGGAGAGTTAAAATGCTTAAAATGTGAAAAGGAAAGGGAGTTAAAAAGCTCAAAATAATAAAAGGAGAGTTAAAATGCTTAAAATGTGAAAAGGAAAAGGAGTTAAAAAGCTCAAAATATGAAAAGGAGAGTTAAAATGCTTAAAATGTGAAAAGGAAAAGGAGTTAAAAAGCTCAAAATACGAAAAAGAAAAGAGAGTTAAAATGCTCAAAATGTGAAAAGGAAAGGGAGTTAAAAAGCTCAAAATGCGAAAAAGAAGAGAGAGTTAAAATGCTCAAAATGTGAAAAGGAAAAATAATCAAAATATTCAAAATGAGAAACGGAAATAGAACCTAAAAGTTAAAAACGAGGAAAGGAAAGAAATACAAAATATTGAAATTGGGAAGAAATGAAATCGACTTATTCAGAATTCAAACAAATAAACTCTTTGAAAAGAAAGTGCCGCTGTAGATTCAAAATTCAAATAAAGAGACGTAAAAAAGTTAAAAAATTAGAAATTTTCAAATTCTGAGAAAGGATAGTAATAAGTTCGCATTCAGAGAAAAGTAAAAAGTAAAATAGAATTAAATTCGAAGAAACGAAATGCAAAAGGTTAAAACTGGAAAAAGGTGAAGGAATCCAAAGAGTCAAATTCAAAGCGATGAAAGTAATATCTTCAAAAAAGAGAAAAGGAAAACAATAGGCTCCGAATAAAAGAAAGAGGAGAAGATTTGGGTTGGGTTGTTTTACCTCTGAGCGGCACTTTTTTGCACACCATGGGCTAAATGGCCAGGTCACATGGACCCCGAAAGCTCAGAGAAGGTTGGGGGAGGGGACCCACTGGAACAGCTGTTGGGAGACAGATGGTAGCCTCCCGTCAAGGCCATCCAGCGTGTTCTTTAACGTGCACAGGGTATGGCTCTCCCGCACACGGGGCCACGGCTTAACGTCCCATCCGACGGACGGCGGCCTTTCCAAACCCATCGGTGTCCCCTACTGACCGTGGGCAGGGTGGGGAATTTTGCGGAGATAAATCTCAACGCTGACCCAGCTGGGACTCGAACTTGGGAACTACAGATTACGAGCCTGGCGCGCTACCGACTGAGCCACCCCGCGCCAATGACAGAGGTAAATGTCTAGGTTACAAAGACCTCAAGGACTCAGAGAAGGTTGGGAGAAGGTGACCCAGTGACAGCTGTTAGAAGACAGTTGGAAATTTCTCATCAAGGTCATCCAGCGTGTTCTTTAACGAGCACGGGTATGCCTCTCCTGCAAACAGGCATGACTTAACGTCTCATTCGCCGGATGGCGGCTTTCCGAAGCCCGTCGGTCTCCCCTTTCTCACCGAGGGTGGAGATTTAGCAGAGAAAAATTTCATTGCTGACACAAGTAGGACTCGAACCTTGGAATTGCATATTTATGAGCCTGGCGCTCTAACAATTGAGCCAACCTCCGTCCCTCAAAGAATGAAGATTTAGGATTAAGAATTCAGAGAAAGGAAAAGAGAATAATGTTTAAGGAAGAAAAGAAAAAGGATTCGGATCTAAAAAAAACAAAGAAATGGTTTAAAATTTAAAGAACGTAGATTTAAATATGAGGAAGCTGAAAACTGTGCATTCACAGAAATGATGGCAAAATGGAATTCACAGAAATGATGGCATCTGGCCACTGCATACCGATTCTAACATGGTCCTGTTTGACATTGTCTGTTGTCAATGACATTGTCTGTTGACCCACTGCATCCATTATTCATACGGGCAACATGCCCAAACCATGGCCATAGCTTTGAGCAGCATACTGTGCAGAGAGAGACTCTCTCTGCACAATATGCTGCTCAAAAGAGGTTGCCGACTCCTTTGCCTTACCTCATCATTACTTACAAAGTTCAACCACCTAATGCCCAAGATACAGTGTAGTCATCTGGAAATATCTAGAAGTATCAAAAACAAGTAAGCAACAATTTGAAATTTTTTAATATTAGAATTTTTTAATATTTTTTTATTTGAATCATCATTGATGTAGGGAACTACCCCGCCAAGGACACCAATCGCGCCAAGGGGGGCTCCGGCACCTTGGATCCTCCATTGCTGTCTTGCTTCGCTTGATCCTTGTCTTGTCTTGTCTCTGAGCGGCACTTTTTTGCACACCAAGGGCTAAATGGCCAGGTCACATGGACCCTGAAGGCTCAGAGAAGGTTGGGGGAGGGGACCCACTGGAACAGCTGTTGGGAGACAGATGGTAGCCTCCCGTCAAGGCCATCCAGCGTGTTCTTTAACGTGCACAGGGTATGGCTCTCCCGCACATGGGGCCACGGCTTAACGTCCCATCCGACGGACGGCGGCCTTTCCAGCCCATCACTTCGCTCGATCCTTGAGAAGTGTCTTCTTACTAGCGCGGAGGATAAAGCAATGCTTTAAAATTTCGAATTTTTCTCAAAACATCATCAAAATTTAATCTTTTTTTTCATCACAGGAAGAAGCCTTTATAATATAACACGAAACAATTTATTAGGAATTTATTCAAAGTTTTTTATTTTAATCAACATCAATGTAGAGAGCTTTGAATGCGATTATCCTTTCGGATCACATAGAAATATTTTCATACTTGTTGTTGTAGTATACTTGTGAAGAAAATTGTCATCATGTAGTAAAGTAAACCAAACGACATGCTTTGCTGTAGATTTTGTAATAAAGTCGAAAATAAGGGATGCATTTTTATTTTAAGACATTCGATAAGGTCATTATCATCATTGAAATTTTATAAATTAAATCTATATGTTACCGCTAAAGCTCGAAAGCCGTTAATGTGCACATTACCTAGCTAATCTGCAGATTAACTGATTTGCTCCGTTAACGTGCGGAATCAAGAGTTTTCCGCATTTTACCTAGGTAATGTGCACATTAACGGCTTCCGTATCGTTGAAGTTCAAAAGTTTGTTTCTCTCATAGTGGTGAATCTCTTGAATATGAATCTTCGTGTCACGTGATTCACTATATTATTTAAACATTATAAAAAACTCCCCGGATGAGCGGAGGCCAAGTGAGAACGAATCGGTAAAGTGATTCATTCTTGATAACGAATCACTAAAATGATTCGTTCTCACTTGGCCTGCTCATTTTGGGGGCGTTTTTTATAATTCGGACGACTGATTCATGTTGACAGAGGGATGACCCTGGTTTCAACTCTACTCTCGGACACTAGATAAATAACATTATGTTAATTTAAGCGTACAGAAACGTTCCTGTTGTTCCAGCAAAGATCTTATTTTCACTTTAACGAGTGCCTAGTGGGTAATGTGCAGATTATCCAGGTAATTTGAGAAATGAAACAATTTTCCGCACGTTAACGGATCACCCTAGTTAATCTGCACAATACCTAGATAATCTGTAGAATAACTGATTTCTGCACTTTAGCGGTAACATATGTTATATATAAATAATTTAAAAGAAGTTTAATAAGGTTGTTATTGCACACACATTACAGAAGAAAGCATTATCAAATGAAAATAAGGAGAGTAATAATTAGCTCTCTTTCTATATTATTCTTTGATTATAGTACAAGTAAATTTTATCATTACAGGTGATCAGCAAGGTTTAAAGCATATCTGCAGGATATAGAATGATTGACTGAAACTTAATAAGACTTGTTTGAAACCAGACTTGTAACAATTATGTATCATTAACTTTCTGAGAAACTTGGCAACACCTGGGCGATTTCAACCCAGCAGATAATAATGTTACATCATAATAAGAAAGTAATATCACTGAAGCTGTAGTCATTTTGCAATAACAAGGATTTTTTCACATTTGCCTTATTACTACAAAAAAATTATCACTGTAGTGAGATTAATTTCTTTGCATCACATTGGTTGCCGGCCTATGACGGAGAAGTTATTTTCATTTAGAGCTTCGATGTTTTGCATCCAAAAGTTAGTTCTCATTGGTATAAATAGCTCATATACAGTCAAAAAAGTATCGGCACACTATGGTTGATTAAAGAATTCAGAAAAAATATCTGGTAACTTTTTTTTTTAGAAATTAGTGATCTGGCAACCTTCGTGTCACGTGCCAGATCACTAATTTCTAAAAAAATCTTTGCCAGATATTTTTTCTGAATTCTTTAATCAACCATAATGTTCGGATACCTTTTTGAGCGACTGTAGGTGGTCATATTATTTTGATATTAGATCGTGTGGGCTCACTCACGGAAATATTGAGCGTGTGCAGTTACCGTTCACAGCAAACTGGAGCGTGTGCAGTAACTGCACACGCTCCAGTTTGCTGTGAACGGCTCCAGATATTTTTCCTGAATTCTGTAATCACGTGACACGAAGGTTGCCAGATCACTAATTTCTAAAAAAATCGTTGCCAGATATTTTTTCTGAATTCTTTAATCAACCATAGTGTTCCGATACTTTTTTGAGCGACTGTACACTCCAACTTTTAGAATCACATGGTAAAGCATTTCATAGCATAACCATCAAAATATTTCTTAAGCAACTGTGAATTGCCCTCGCCTTAGTTTAAATCAGCGGTTCCCAACCTTTTCCGAGTCGCGACCCCATTTTATAGAGGCAAAGATATGACCCCGATACATTAAAAATAGGCTTTTTAATAGAGTAAATGAAAACACATCGAAAATAGATTTTTCAGTATAATATAATTCAAAATAATGTTAACTTACGACTTATTTAATGCGATGACTGAAATTGTAACTCATTAACAAGCTTAAAAATTCGCGGTTGAGTTTTCGTTAATGCCAACCTCATGTCCTTCTCTACATTTATTCTGTTTCTTGTTTTGGTTTTTATTGAAGAAGCGTTGAAAATCCACTCTCACAGAGATATGGAGTAATTTTTTTGTTGTTTCGTGATTTTTTTGTTTTCCCCTTTTAGAATCACATGGTAAAGCATTTCATAGCATAACCATCAAAATATTTCTTAAGCAACTGTGAATTGCCCTCGCCTTAGTTTAAATCAGCGGTTCCCAACCTTTTCCGAGTCGCGACCCCATTTTATAGAGGCAAAGATATGACCCCGATACATTAAAAATAGGCTTTTTAATAGAGTAAATGAAAACACATCGAAAATAGATTTTTCAGTATAATATAATTCAAAATAATGTTAACTTACGACTTATTTAATGCGATGACTGAAATTGTAACTCATTAACAAGCTTAAAAATTCGCGGTTGAGTTTTCGTTAATGCCAACCTCATGTCCTTCTCTACATTTATTCTGTTTCTTGTTTTGGTTTTTATTGAAGAAGCGTTGAAAATCCACTCTCACAGAGATATGGAGTAATTTTTTTGTTGTTTCGTGATTTTTTTGTTTTCCCTTTTTAAAAATTTCATAGCTCACCACTGTCCGGCGACCCCACAGAAAACCCTTTGCGACCCCATTTGGGGTCGCGACTCATGGGTTGGGAATCACTGGCTTAAATGTTAGAGCAACTGGCAGGTAGGGGTGATGGTGGCTCAGTCGGTAGCGCGCCAGGCTTGTAATCTGTAGTTCCCAGGTTCGAGTCCCAGCTGGGTCAGCGTTGAAATTTATCTCCGCAAAATTCCCCGCCCTGCCCACGGTTAGTAGGGGACACCGATGGGCTTGGAAAGGACGCCGTCCGTCAGATGGGACGTTAAGCCGTGGCCCCGTATGTGGGAGAGTCATACCCTGTGCACGTTAAAGAACACGCTGGATGGCCTTGACGGGAGGCTACCATCTGTCTCCCAACAGCTGTTCCAGTGGGTCCACTCCCCCAACCTTCTCTGAGCCTTCGGGGTCCTTGTGACCTGGCCATTTAGCCCATGGTGTGCAAAAAAGTGTCGCTCAGAGGTAAAACAACCCAACTGGCAGGTATTCAGCAGATTCTGAGTCTGGGGCGAAAGATGAATTTTTCACACTTGCCTTTTTACTACATAATATTAAATCATACTAAAAAAAAAATCAATAATCAATCCATCTCAATATTAAAGCAAAAATGCAGTGTGTCCCGTGGCCGAGTGGTTAGCGCGCTTGGCTACTGATCTACGGGACCTGGGTTCGAGCCCCGGGTAAGGCATGGATGTTCGTGTTGTTTTTCTGCTGAGGTCCTGCCATCCTCTCAGATCTTCTACTGTGGCATATAAACTGATAGACTCCTGTCAGACCTCTGTGGCAAGCAGCTGCTTGAGGGGGTTTTTATTTTATTTTAATGTAATTAGATTTAAGACTTCTCTTCAAAAAAAAGACGCTTCCGATCACACCCGATGTTCTTCACAAAACAGAATAACATGTGAAATTCAAAACACGAATTTCAAATTGCCTACGGAAAAAAAACAACAACAACAACAAAACATATAATATTAATGTTCAAGTACAGTATTACGTACGCTCCTACAGCAGCGACAGCTGTTCAATCTAGGGGGCGCTAAGCTGCGATAATCCAGGGCGGAATATCAGTTTTTTTTCCATACACCTCTCTCTTACTACCTGCAGTGAATAGACAATAAAGCTTTCTTTTTAACATTTATCCAATACGAAATATATTGCCACATGAAGTTAATTCAATATTCTAAACGTCGTTCGTGGTTGCGAATTTAATGCCAGAGGTCTGATGCCCGAAGGCAATTAGTTTATAGCTGGAGAATATAGTTAACTATGGAAACTCTCTCTAACACACCTGCTGATATAATTAACAGGTGATATCTGTTTCTGATTGCATCTACAATTCTAGGTTATATCACCTGTTAAATGCACGATGATGATAGCAATCTGCGGACTCTTTGTAGGGCTAGGCAATATGAAATTCAAATGTTTCCTTTTTATTTTGTAGAGGTTCAATATTCCAGGACATTAAGATGCAGGGAGGAGTGACAGGCCGATTAATTATATAGGCATGTCTGTTAGAATTACATCAAATAGAACTATTTTGCATTGGCGATTGCATCTGATCGCTGATACATCTGATAGCGAAGAATCTGTTCGATGTCCATGGTCACAGACATTCGTGATAAAAGTTCTATGCACTGAGATCGGAAGCGTGATTTTTCTAACTCATATTGAGATTGAAAGCGTGGTTTTTGTAATTCGCATTGAGATTGAAAGCGCGGTTTTTATAATTCACATTGAGATTGAAAGCATGGTTTTTCTAAATCACATTAAGATTCGAAGCACGGGTTTATTATATCACATTGAGATTCAAAGCGTGGATTTTCTAAATCACACTAAGATGAAAAAGTGGGTTTTCTAAATTACATTCAGAGTGAAAGAGTGAATTTCCCAAATCACATTGTGATTGAGAGCAGGGATTTTCTATATCAAATTTAGATTGAAAACGTGGGATATCTAAATCACACTGAGATTGAAAGCGTGGGATATATAAATAACACTGAGATTGAAAGAGTTGGTTTCCTAAATCATATTCAGAGTGAATGCGTGGGTTTTCTAAATCACATTAAGTTTGAAAGAGTGGGATTTCTAAATCAGACTGAGATTGAAAGCTGGGTTTTCTATATTACAACAAGATTGAAAGAGTGGGTTTGCTATATCACATTCAGAGTGAAAGCTTGGGTTTTTCAAATCACACTGAGATTGAAACAATGGGTTTTCTAAATCACATTCAGAGCGAAAGCATGGATTTTCTGAATCACATTGTGATTGAGAGCGGGGATTTTCTATATCACATTTAGATTGAAAGCGTGGGATATCTAAATCACACTGAGATTGAAAGTGTGGGATATTTAAATGACACTGAGATTGAAAGAGATGGTTTCCTAAATCATATTCAGAGTGAATGCGTGGGTTTTCTAAATCACATTAAGTTTGAAAGAGTGGGTTTTCTAAATCACATTAAATTTGAAAGAGTGGGTGTTCTAAACCACACTGAGATTGAAAGCATGGGTTTTCTATATTACACCAAGACTTAAAGCATGGGTTTTCTATATTACACCAAGATTGAAAGAGTGGGTTTGCTATATCATGCCGAGATTGAAAGAGTGGATTTTCTAAATCACATTCAGAGTGAAAGTAGGGACTTCCTAAATCACATTGAGACTGAAAGCATGGGTGTTCTAAATCACATTCAAGAGTTAAAGCATGGGTTTTCTGAATCACACTGAGATCGAAAAAGTGGGTTTTCTAAATTACATTCAGAGTGAAAGCGTAGAATTACACTGAGATTGAAAGCGTGCATTTTCTAAATCACGTTGACATTGAAAGCGTGGTTTTTTTTTTATATCACACCGAGATTGAAAGGGTGGGTTTTCTAAATCACATTTAGAATGAAAGAGTGGGTTTTCCAAATCACATTTAGAATGAAAGCGTGGTCTTTGTAAATCACATATGCCGTATACATTCTAATAGTAGCTCAGGTTAGAAGTTACAGTTTATTGCTGTATTCAGCTACAATTTGACCCAAGACTACTGTAATAGACCACACCACAAACGTGATTAAAAAACTAGCTGAAACGCGCAGAAATATTGCGCGGAGTTTCCTCAACAAATTTATGAACAAGTGATTAAAAAAAGTACACCAGACTATTGCAGTTTTTTATATAAAATTTTTAGAAATCTTTTCATGTCAAATCACTTTTCTAAAGTAACTGTACAATTCCATTTTTCGAAAATGGAATCTACACCATCAGACAAACGGCTGGCATCCCTTTCTGAGACCAGGCCACAAATTTTCTGAGACCAGGCCACAAAATTACAAATTCTCCACTCTTACCCGGCTAAATAAAAAAAATAAAAATAAATACCCCCTCAAGCAGCTGCTTGCCACAGAGGTCTGACAGGAGCCTGTCAATTTATATGCCATAGTAGAAGGTCTGAGAGGATAGCAGGACCTCAGCAGAAAACGACACAAACAACCATGCCTTACCCGGGGCTCGAACCCAGGTCCCTTAGATCAGTAGCCAAACGCGCTAACCACTCGGCCATGGGACGACCTTACCCGGCTACTGTTTACAAATTTTGCGTTATTACTCGGCTGCAATACAACCACAAGATACTTTTCTAGTCCTGGCGTTTAATATACCTTAAAAAGTACACTTTGATTTCTTTAAGAACAAAACTTTTCCTGAATATTTTATTGTAATAGTAACAAAGTTAGCAATTCAAAGAGTTCGTTTCTTATAAACTAATATATTTAATATATTCAGGCTAGCAGTCAAAAAATATAGAAAATAAGTAAACAGATATAGAAAATAAGAAAATAAAAAAATATCTTACAAATTGATAAATTATTTTAATTTTAAAAACAAATTTATTAATAATGCTTTAAGATGTATATTTCAAAAAGAACTCAAAAGTTTAAAAAAATAAATCTTTAATTAAAGTAAAATTTTTATCAAATTTAAATTAATTAATTTTAATCATGATGCAATGATATAATAATGAAATGCTAAGGTAGTTCTCACTCTTTTTGCTAATATAAATTGTTAATACTAGTGGCTCAGCCGCTGCGGCCTAGGCATCCAACCCTGCCAAGGAGGTTCCACCTCACTGGATCCTCTGTTGTTGGCTCGCTTCGCCCGCTTCTTCCAGAGAAGTGACTCATCAGGCCCCTTTAGGAGCGAAGCGGGTAAAGCAATGCTTTAATATTTCGAAATTTGCACAAAACAATATCAAAAGTGAATCCTTTTTCCGTTAGAGGAAATAGAGAATTTAAATATAGAACATTTTATTTAAAAATGCAGCTATCAAGGAAAATGTTTATTACGTGGAACTTATTTTACATGATTGAAGAATGGATCTTTTTTGCTGGCAAAGTAAATATAAGTTCAGAATATTATTCAAGTGTTTCGTAGAAAATCAGAATTGAATCTGTGAATATTTCAGTTGTGGAGGTCACGAAGTTTACCTAGTGAAATATAAACGGGAATACAAAAAAAATGACTTCCCATAATCGCGATAATTGCATTTAGAAGTGCGAAATTAAATCAGAATAACTTGCATTATGGTAAATGTTTGATCTAATATTTAGTAAGACATACACCGAAGAGCCAAGACATTATGACCAGCGCGACTTTATGCAAATCCAAACAACTGCAGGTAAACGACGGCGCCTGATACTGAGCTCTGTTAATCAGTGTTATTCTTGTTCTTCAGATGCGAAAGGCAGCGGACTTAAGTGAATTTGATAAAGGCCAAATTGTAATGGCCAGACGACTGGGTCAGAGCATTTCCGAGACGGCAAGGCTTGTGAGGTGCTTACGGTCAGCCGTGGTTAGTACCTTTAAAAAGTAGTCTGAGGGTTGGGTTGTTTTACCTCTGAGCGGCACTTTTTTGCACACCATGGTCTAAATGGCCAGGTCACATGGACCCCGAAGGCTCAGAGAAGGTTGGGGGAGGGGACCCACTGGAACAGCTGTTGGGAGACAGATGGTAGCCTCCCGTCAAGGCCATCCAGCGTGTTCTTTAACGTGCACAGGGTATGGCTCTCCCGCACACGGGGCCACGGCTTAACGTCCCATCCGACGGACGGCGGCCTTTCCAAGCCCATCGGTGTCCCCTACTGACCGTGGGCAAGGCGGGGAATTTTGCGGAGATAAATCTCAACGCTGACCCAGCTGGGACTCGAACCTGGGAACTACAGATTACGAGCCTGGCGCGCTACCGACTGAGCCACCCCGCCCGAGTAGTCTGAGGAGAAACAGACCACGAACCGTGGCAAGGTGTAGGCCGACCACGGCTCATCGATGCTAGAGGTGAGCGAAGGCTATCCCGTATGGTACGAGTCAACAGAAGGGATACTGTGGGGCAACTCGTCCGTAATTTGAATGCTGGTGACGGGAGTAATGTGTCACAACACACAATACATTGAACCCTGCTGAAAAAGGGGCTGAGTAGCCACAGGCTGCTCCGAGTGCCCGTGCTAACCTCGAGCAGCAGAGTTCGATGTACTCGGTTAACCATCGAAAGCGCCTGCAACGGGCACGTGAACATCAAAACTGGACCTTGAATGATTGGAAGAAGGTCGTCTGATCCGATAAATCTCGTTTCCTGTTGCACCATGTGGATAGCCGTGTACATGTGCATCATTTACCTGGGGAAGTGTTAACACCAGGATATGCACTAAGGGATGAAAACAAGCCGGTGGAGGAAGTGTAATGCTTTTGGGCAATGTTCTGCTGGGAAACCCTGGGTCCAATCATTAATGTGCAGGAAACTATGACGTCTACCACCTACCAAAACATCATTGCAGACCACATACATCCTTTCATAGCAATCGTATTTCCCTCTAGTAGTGCCTTCTTTCAGCAAAATAATGCGCGATGTCACACTGCCTGGATTGTTTTCGAATGGTTCGCAGAACATGAGGAAGACTTTCGGTATTGGCCTGGCCTCCAAATTCCCCAGCATCAATCCAATCGAGCATCTGTGGTTTGTGTTGGAACAGCATATCCGATCTGCGGCAGCTTAACTACGTAACTTATAAGAGTTAAAGGATCTTCTGGTAACGTATTGGTATCAGATACCACAAGACATCTTTAGAAATCTTGTAGCATCCATGTCTCTCGAGTAAGAGCTATTTCGGCGGCACGTGAAGGACCAACATCATATTAGACAAGTGGTCATAATGTTTTGGCTCTTCGGTGTAGTTTTCTGAAATATAGGCATTTGTTTATCACAGTACATTTTTTCAGCCACTTATTAATGATTAATGAACTATTATTAACATATGCATCATAAGCTTCCCCCCCCCCACCAAGACAAAATATCGTAGTTCAAATAAAATTTTATCCAAGCATAGTCCCGGGTAAGGCATGGCTGTTTGTGTCGTTTTTCTGCTGAGGTCCTGCCATCCTCTCAGACCTTCTACTATGGCATATAAACTGACAGGCTCCTGTCAGACCTCTGTGGCAAGCAGCTGCTTGAGGGGGTATTTATTTATTTATTGATTTATATCATAAATAACTTTAAATAAACAAGCTCACAAAAATTAGGGGATACTTCAAAATGAATATGAAGCGAAGAAATATCCCCTATTTTTTGTGAGCAGTGTACTTTGTCTTCTTGATGTTTAACACCAATCAATTCTTATGGAAAAAGTCTGCTATTTAATATAAATCATCGTTTATTTGGATAATTATATGTCCTCTCTACCAGAAAAAAATATTATTGTGTCATCTGCAAAAGTAAGTAAGTAAGTGACTTGATTTAACCGTAAAAACAAGCTCTATTGTTTAGTCGTAAATCACACAAGTCATTAACGTAAATTAAAAATAACACTGGATCCAATACAGATCCCTGGGGCACTCCAAATTTCAATGTAACTTCATCGCTGATTTCATTTTTAATGCTTACGCTTTGTTTCCCGTGAATTAAGTAGCTTTGAAACCATTTCAACATAACCCCCTTAAACCAGCTGCTTGTAAATTTTCACCATCAAATTTCATGTGAAACAGCATCGAAGACCTCTTTTATATCTAGAAATAAAATTATTGATTTTTGGTTTTTGTTTAGACTATTATATATTATGGAAGCCAATTTCAATACGGAATTTTCTTTTCCTGTGCCTTTTGAATCCTGAATCAATACTGATTTGGAGAAATAAAACTAATTTTATCCAAGAAAGATATTATTTTTTGCTTTCCAAATTTTTCATATATTTTTGAGAATATAAAAAACAATGCTATTGGACTATAATTTTACAAACGTTTTGAATTCTCTCTCTTATGAATTGGTACAATAATTGCTATTTTCAAAACTGCTGGGAAAATACCTTACTGATAAGATTTATTCAATAATAAACATAAAATATTTGTTTTTTTAGATAAATATTCTTAACAATTTTTGAGGCCGCCGTCCGTCGGATGGGATGTTAAGCCGTGGCCCCGTGTGCGGGAGAGAGCCATACCCTGTGCACGTTAAAGAACACAATGGATGGCCTTGACGGGAGGCTACCATCTGTCTTCCAACAGCTGTTCCAGTGGGTCCCCTCCCCCAACCTTCTCTGAGCCTTCGGGGTCCATGTGACCTGGCCATTTAGTCCATGGTGTGCAAAAAAGTGCCGCTCAGAGGTAAAACAGCCCAACTCTCTCTTCGAAACACACTACAAAGTAAACCTTATTTTAGACACCTTATTTTAGACACCTTATTTTTAGTTCCACCTGGGCGAGCGTTGAAATTCATCTCCACAGAACTCTTCACCTTGCCTTCGGTCAGTAGAGGACACCGATGGGCTTGGAAAGGCCGCCCTCTATCGGATAGGACGTTAAGCCGTGGCTCTGGTGCGGGAAAGCCATACTATGTGCACGTTAAAGAACACGCTTTAACACCTTGGAGGGCGGTTACCAGTTCTCCCAACAGCTGTCCAATGTGTCCCCTCCCCAGAACCTTCTCTGAGCCCTCAGGGTCCTGGGGCGGGGGTGGCTCAGTCGGTAGCGCGCCAGGCTCGTAATCTGTAGTTCCCAGGTTCGAGTCCCAGCTGGGTCAGCGTTGAGATCTATCTCCGCAAAATTCCCCGCCCTGCCCACGGTCAGTAGGGGACACCGATGGGCTTGGAAAGGTCGCCGTCCGTCGTATGGGACGTTAAGCCGTGGCCCCGTGTGCGGGAGAGAGCCATACCCTGTGCACGTTAAAGAACACGCTGGATGGCCTTGACGGGAGGCTACCATCTGTTTCCCAACAGCTGTTCCAGTGGGTCCCCTCCCCCAACCTTCTCTGAGCCTTCGGGGTC
The DNA here is from genome assembly GCA_038380435.1 of Ryuthela nishihirai. Lineage (NCBI taxonomy): Eukaryota > Metazoa > Arthropoda > Arachnida > Araneae > Heptathelidae > Ryuthela > Ryuthela nishihirai. The sequence continues at coordinate 23,756 of JAWZYU010000661.1, forward strand.
CATGTGACCTGGCCATTTAGCCCATGGTGTGCAAAAAAGTGCCGCTCAGAGGAAAAACAACCCAACCCAACTTAACAATTTTTGCACTAATGCCATAACCATTTGATTTTCCATTTTCTAGGCTATTTATAACCTCATTAATTTGTGGTTGTGCAATGTAGCCCACAAAAAATGTATTTTATATGTATCCATGTATATCACAGATAAAACTATCATCACTACATTCAGAAGTAACTAAAGTTTCAACAATATCTTTAAAATACTTATTAAACCGATTTGCTAGCAAAGGAGGATTCCTATTCACAGAGTGTACCCTCCCCCCCCTCATAATTAATTTATAGATTTAAATTATTTCTCATATGTCATTCCCATATAATTCATTTAAAGTACCCCAGTTTTTGGGGCGGGGTTGGCTCAGTCGGTAGCGCATCATGCTCGTAATCTGTAGTTCCCAGGTTCGAGTCCTAGCTGGGTCAGCGTTGAGATTTATCTCCGCAATAATTCCCTGCCCATGATCAGTAGGGGACACCGATGGGCTTGGATAAGGCCATCGTCCGTCGGATGGGACGTTAAGCCGTGGCCCGTGTGCGGAAGAGCCTGTGCAAGTTAAAGAACACGCTGGATGGCCTTGACGGTAGGCTACCATCTGTCTCCCAACAGCTGTTACAGTGGGTCCCCTCCCCCAACCTTCTCTGAGCCTTCGGGGTCCTTTGACCTGGCCATTTAGCCCATGGTGTGCAAAAAAAGTGCCGCTCAGAGGTAACCCAAAAATACATTTTTAATCATTTTTTTTCAATTTAGAAAAATTTAATTTCTCTACTTCCTCAGACCTTCTACTACGGCATATAAACTGACAGGCTCCTATGAGACCTCTGTGGCGAGCAGCTGCTTGAGGGGGGTATTTATTCTATTATTTTATTTATAAGTTTGTTATATAGAACCTGTATTAATATCACAATCTAGGTGTAGCGACAAACCTACATAAAAAATCTAAACAAGTACAGTCGCTCAAAAAAGTATCCGAACACTACGGTTGTGTCACGTGACACGAAGGTTGCCAGATAACTAATTTCTAAAAAAATCGTTGCCAGATATTTTTTCTGAATTTCGTAATCAACCGTAGTGTTCGGATACTTTTTTGAGCGACTGTACCTGTTTGTGGCCTAGTAATTTCTTCGTGACTTGATTTAAAGCCACATGCTGTTAATAATATATTTCTGCATAATGCAATCACTGTTTATCATATCAATATTGAAATCTCCTAACATTATCACATACTTGCATGTCATTAATATTAATTAATTCATTTTCCAGTTCTTTAGTAAACTCTTTGATTGAATACTCGTGAATTCTATAGACAGATGACAAACATAATTTAAAACCATTAAACATAACTTTCATTTGTAAAAAATCTGCAGTAATAAAATTTATATTTAAATTTTCTGAACAATAACTTTTTTAATTGTCTTAATATAAACATACATTTCCAGATCTGTTGAGAATTCCTTCATTACATTAACTGTCATAACCATTTATATTATAAATGCTGGTTTGTAAATGGTAGCTAGGTAGTCACTGGAAGGAGAGCTATGCACCAATCCCCTGTGATGATGCATAGAACCGGCCAGGCCTAGTACTTAATGTCCGACCCAGCCTTCTCGTGGTGCAGACCGTTAGTACTTTTCAAAAGAGATACTCTCTTGTGGAAGTGAATGGAAGGGGAGGGCTGCCAGATTAGTGTGGCATACTGATCTGGACAACTATGGCTACTTTTCTTTTTTTTTCTACCCTGCTGAGGAGTGGTCAACCACACCCGGTCCTGGTGCTGACCTTATAAACCCACTGGACTGGACAGATATATGGCTCTGCGCTTGATTATGGATTCTGATTTTGCTGCACTGGTGGGCTTCTGTGGAGGGAAAATCTTCCGCTGTGTTTTCTGTTTGTTTGTGGGTTGACAGCCCCAAGTGCATAGATTCACAGGATATGTTTTATCAGCTGGTGGATAATCCTGAGCAGAGGTCATCGCAGACACCTGAATTCTTTGCTTCTACTGGTATCGTCAAATTCTATATTGGAGGAAGTCTTCCGCTGTAGATGGCTTCAGCCTTTAATGGTGGGGGAACTGGTCTTTGCCCATGCCTGCGATTAGTGAGCTGTTTGATATTGTCGGCATTCCCTCTCTTAATAAACACAGTTTCTTTAAACATCCCACTAACCATTTTCTCTCCATAGGTAGTTGGAATGTGAGGACATTGCACAGAGCTTATTCTCTTGATGTCCTCACACAAGAATTCCACCGTTATAATTTAGATATTCTCTGATTGCAAGAGACCAGATGGACAGATAAAGGTCAGATTCTTAAAAATAATCTTAAATTTCTCTTTTTAGGGAGGGACGACAATAAGCACCACCTAGGTATGGGTCTGCTTCTCAGCAGACACGCTAGTGATGCTTTTCTAGGATATGAGTACATTAATGAAAGATTTCTTACAGCAAAATTTCAGACAAGCATTAAAGACTTGAATGTTATCTGCTGTTATGCCCCCACTGGGGATGACGATGAGGATGAGAAGGATAGGTTTTACGGACAACTTCAGGATATTTTGAATTCTATGAAGAAAGGAGATATTACCCTTGTTCTAGGTGACTTCAATGCCAAAGTTGGTACTGACTCTGACCTTTGGGGAGGGGTGATAGGCCCTTTTGGTATTGGTAGCTGTAATAGTAATAGAAACATCTCCTACAGGTAAGTTAACTTTATGATTTCAGAATAACTACACTTATTACAAATACCCAAGTAATACATATGGGTTTCACCAGGTGGGTTGCATAGGAATATGATATATTATATATTAATTAACAGCAAAGGGCCTAGTTCTGTTGGGAATTCCAGGTCATACAGGGGAGCTGAAATTGTATATGACCATTTCCTTGTTAATAGTGTCTTGAAACTTAAATTTAAGAAGTGTTGTGCTAAGGTAAAAAATCTCACCTTTAATTCTGAAGCTATGAAAGACCCAGTTATAGCTAAAGCTTACCATGATAGGTTACTTAGTCATTATGACAGTCATGGTTTGCTTACTACTGAAGTTGATGAAGAATGGGACCTTTTTAAACAGGCTTTTTTGGAAACTAACAGTACTCTTTTAGGAAAAAAAGAGCAGAGGAGACAGAATTAATTAAGTGATAAGGCACTTGAGCTTATTTCGGAAAGAAAGAACTGCAGGAATGTCCTTAATCAATACCTGCTGTCCTAATAGAAAGCATTACAGACAGCTTAATAAACGTGTAAAGGATCAGTTAGCTACTGATAAGAATCTTTGGCTTGTGATGGCTTGATTGACAAAGCCGAGGAAGCAGTTAGACAGTACAACAGCATAGAGCTGTACCAGATAGTTAATGTTTTGTGTGGTAGAAAACGGATAGGTATACAGGAATTGAAAGATAACCAAGGTAAGGTTATAGAAAGTGAGGATAACTATAAGGATATCAGCCTACTTTCTGTTCTAGGTAAAGTTCTTTGCATTATTATGCTTAATAGAATTAAGAATCTGGTTGACAGTCAATTTCGTGATGAGCAATGTGGATTCAGTAGTGGTAGGGGATGTGTAGATCAGATACTTTCATCAGGCAGATTCTTGAGAAATGTTTAGAGTTTCAGAAACCTTTGGTTGCTAGCTTTGTTGATTTCAAAAAGGTTTTGGACTCTGTTGATCGTCATAATTTGTGGTTGATTGTGAGATCATATGGTATACCAGACAAGTTAGTTAACATTATGAAAGCTCTCTATAATAACACTGAGTCGTGTGTGAGAGTTGGTAAAGCTTGAAGTAATTGGTTTAGCATTGCTTCTGGTATTCGACAAGGGTGCATTTTGTCCGCTTTTCTCCTTAGTTTGGTTATTGATTATTTTATGCGAAATTCACTGCAAAGAAAAATTTTTTGCCTTAAATTGACTGGAGGTATGAAAATTTCCCATTTAGATTATGCTGATGAGATAACCATTTTGGAAAATGATGTTGATGAGGTGAATTCTTTCATTCGAACTGTTGAGAGACTGGTAGTAGAGTAGGTTTGGTTATAAACAGAGAGAAAACTAAAGTGATGAAAATTGGTCAGGCAGGCTGTGGTGCAGTTAATCTGAGTGGTTGCACTCTTCATCAGGTGTCTGAGTTTAATTATCTTGGGAGCTATGTAACAGATAATGGTGATGCGCGGCATGAGATTAACAGACGAATAGGGATTGCTGCCGGGACCTTTAAGAATCTACGGAGATTGCGGAGAAATAGGCGTATACACCTAAAGACTAAAATTAGACTGTATAATAGTTTGGTTCTTTCTAGGGTTGGTTATGGTAGTGAAACTTGGACGCTGTGTAAACAAGATAACAGGAAACTTGATGCTTTTGATTCTAGATGGTTACGCAGTATCTTGGGTATTAGGTGGTTTAACTTTGTAACTAATGATGAGGTTAGGCAAAGGAGTTTGCAACCTCCTTTAAGCAGCATATTGTGCAGAGAGAGACTCCGTTGGTTTGGCCATGTTGCCCGTATGAATAATTATAGATTGGCGAATAGGGTTATGAACAGTGTGCCTAAAGGCCTCAGAAAGAGGGGGAGACCTAGGATGCGATGGGCAGACAATGTCAAAAAGGACCTTGTTAGAATTGGTGTGTAGTGGCCAGATGCAGCAGATGTAGCTCAGGACAGATATGCTTCGAAAACTAAATTGCACGGTCTGGTTGGACCTCCGTAGCCCATGGCTGCTTGAGGTTGATGATGATGATGAACTTCATAGTGTTCTATCAAAATTTCGGTAAGGATTTATTAAGTTTTCAAAAATAAAAAAAATGATCAAAAATACTTCATCATACTCTAAAAACTTTATTAGCGGATGCTAATAAAGTTTTAAAGTTGCGGAAGCTGATTAGACTTTGCGGATAAATCTTTATGAATGAGGATAGAACTTCTGCTATCTTCGCAGGGAGAAGAACTCCCTTGCTGTGCTCAGGTCTTAATATATATAGTAAAAAACTCAAAGTGGCAAGCTTACACCTATTATATATTTTAGATAATAGGCGTAATCCAAATGGGTGCACGGAAAACTTTCTTGTACGTCAGCGGTGACGTCTTTGGTGACAGAAGTTTTTGGCTCCGTGTAATTCCGCAGATACTTGACCGATAGGCACCAATATTTGTTGTGTTGTTCCTACTTGTGTCTTCCGGTGTAAGGTTTAGAGATTGGATTCATAAATGCAGTAGGTCAGGATTTTAATCCCTCTTCAAGTGTCCGAAATCTCAGGGGGCGCTGCCGTCGCCTACGTTATGAATGTAATACGTTATCGATGGGAAAAATTATCAATAGGCAGATGTTTCATACCAAACTTTTGGGGGAGGGCTTAATTTTATGAGGTTGAAACTCTCACACTGTACTAAATTATGATCAAGCTGTGTTCGAAATTTGGTGGTCCTAGATTTTCCGATTTTTTTAGTAATTTCGGAGTTCTCGCACAACAGACAGATAAATTCTCTAAAATATAACAGATTGCTATCGGCAAAAAAATAAATAAATAAAATTATGCGATCCACTCTTAAAAAAGCAACTAATGCATTAGTAGCACGACCTGTGTGCTCGTGATGTAATGGATACAGAACTTTCGTACTCAGCTTAAATTCCCGTGTCGTAACAAATAGGCCACCTTGGGTTGTGATATAGCTTTAAACGGAGGTTTCCAACGTCTCTGTCTGTTCAATGCAACAAATAACATCTTGGGTTGCGGCCACCTTGGTTGGCCACCTTGGGTTGTGGTATGGCATTAAAAAGAGGTTTCCAACGTCTCTGTCTGTTCAATGTAACACCTAGGCCACCTTGGGTTGTGGTATAGCATTAAAGAGAGGTTTCCAACGTCTCTGTCTGTTCAATGTAACAACTAGGCCACCTTTGGGTTGTCGCGTGGGCTTAAAGGGTGGTTCCCAACGTCTCTGGTCACTGAATCCACTTTTTCGACCGCACTCCGTCCTTGAGTCCTTGTGACCTGGCCATTTAGCTCATTGTAAGCCAAAAGGAAAAAAAAAATGGCTTCAAGGTAAAGCAATAATAATCATGATCTAGTCGTCCCTAATTTGGCAAGCTTCTGCATTTTCTCCTGAAGTAATCGATACCTAACTTCCAGTTCACCAGGATAAAAACCCATTTCATAATAACTATACCACCTCTGGCTCTAATGCAGTTAACCCAACTGACAAGAATTAGAAGAAAAAAAAAAATTGCATTTTTCTCTTAACAGAATACTCTCGGAATATTTTGCATTTGGCTCACGTTGGTTGGGCTTTAACCAAAGTGATTGTCTCTCGAGGTTTGACAGTCTACATAACCTTTCGTCTAAGTTTAACGATTTTCCGATAACAGCTCAAAATGCTCAGTCTCTGGATTACTTTCCTATCTGCTATTACAACGATATTGCAACCTGTGTGATGCTCATACGTACATCTGGGAAACACCCGAAAAATCATTAGTAGAAGAAGAAGGATATAGAAGTTAAAAAAAAAAGGTTAATTTTCGGAAAATGTCATAATTAAGCTTGTCCACAGAGATATAACTGTTCCGAATTCGATATGTATGCGTACGGACAGAATAGGGTAAGCTCTTCTGTCCCATATATGGGAAGTAAACTGTTAGAATTCAGCCGGCGTACGTCGGCCAACAATTACACTGTCAAACAGTTGCCATTATTTTTCCCTTTCTCTGTCAGGGTGCAATTACTGCAGCTGCTTTTCATGCAGTAAAGGAAACGAGATATACGTACGAACTGTGACAACGGCGGGTTTTAAATACCCCTGAAACTGAGAGCAGGTGTTTGATATGGGTTGTTCGTTGTACGGTACCAGTTGTTGACGACGTCTATGTTTGTAGAATTTCAATGTTCCGTTTCTGTTCGCTGTCGTGTTCGACTCTGGAGGGAGATGCGCTTGACTGTGGGCTTGGCACCGCCTTGGGGAACGACAGAAGGAACTGAGAGGCGGGCGATACACGGCGCTCGGCAGTGGCTGTTGAGTTGGTGGAATGGCACGACGACTGGTTTGGCGAAGCGTTCTTGAGATTTATGGGTGTTCGTTCTAATAGTTGGAGACATTTGAGTTTTCGAATCGTTCGGACTTAAGCGATATTCATAGAGTTCGGTTGGGTGGTTTTTAGCTTTGAGATTGGATTGGATTGTTTTACCTCTGAGCGGCCCTTTTTTGCACACAATGGGCTAAATGGCCAGGTCACATAGACCCCGAAGGGTCAGAGAAGGTTGGGGGAGGGGACCCACTGGAACAGCTGTTGGGAGACAGATGGTAGCCTCCCGTCAAGGCCATCCAGCGTGTTCTTTAACGTGCACAGGGTATGGCTCTCCCGCACACTGGGCCACGGCTTAACGTCCCATCCGACGGACGGCGGCCTTTTCAAGCCCATCGGTGTCCCCTACTGACCCTGGGCAGGGCGGGGAATTTTGCGGAGATAAATCTCAACGCTGACCCAGCTGGGACTCGAAACTGGGAACTACAGATTACGAGCCTGGCGCGCTACCGACTGAGCCACCCCCGCCCCCCTTTTAGCTTTGAGAGGCACTTTTTTGCACACAATGGGCTAAATGCAGAGACATACTGATAGCCCCACCCAACCCACAGTTAGGGAGGCGCTGCAAAAAAAAATATAAAATTTATGGTGAAACTTGATATACAACTATATAAATAGCCCGCCATTTTTTTTCTATAGCTTTGAAAGAATAATAACAGAAGATGAACAATCAACTTCTTTTATTAAAGAAGAATATAAATTATTATTCATAAAAGAATAGAATACAGTGCATTTCCCATTTGATCTGCAAAGCTAAATAGCTTATCTGCAGGAAAATGACTAAATTAAATTAAACATAGATCATTCAGCCACAAAAATGGTACACATCAAATAAATTCGCAAAACACAACACATAATATTCAGATAATTTGAAATTCCCAAATATTTTTTCAATTCGATTTTCAGCCTACTAAAGAAGAAGAATATATATAAAGAAGAATATATATATTTGGTAATCCTTTTGGGAAAATATTAAATATAAGTGGTACTTGGTATTTGGAGGTACGTTTTCCGTAATTATTTTGTAATATCCTTGGTTTTGAAGTTTGCATTTTTATTGTGTTGAATTTTTAGTTTGCATGTTTCGTCAAAAAATTTTTCAATATTAAGCTATATTTTTAAAAATTACTGTGGGATAAAAGATTTAAAAATTTTAATCTATTTGTTGAAGTTTTATGAATTTTTTTGCAAATGAAACGGAATAATATTTTTAGCTATTATGGATTGCAGTTTTTCTATTTTATTTACGTTCGTTAAGTTACTTGTTCTCTGCACAATTATTCCATAATTTAAAATCGATTTTCATATTGCATTATAAAATAATGTACAGGTTTCCATATTTAGTACGTATTATAATTTTTGAATTTTATCGTTGATATTCTCAAGCCTTCACGTATGTGGTATATATGAACATTCCACCTAAAATATTCACCAAAAATGATTCTTAGGTATTTTATTTGATTTACTTGCTCCATACGTGGACAACTGCATAATGATTCGCAATTAGAAACATCTTATTTTACAATTTATTTTATGTGTTTTGATAAAGAGATTTCGATGAATATTAAATCCTGAATGTATACTCATCCATTTTGATTTTTTCTCATTTAAGTCGATTTTATAATGATTTAACCATCTAAATTAATCATCGTCGTGCCAATCCGACACACTTCGAGCCCTGTACACGTGACAGTTGTCGTCTTGGAAGACTGGGTATCCTTCTGATGTTCACTGTGGAGATGCTGCACAAAAGGCAACATCTGGTCGTCCCAGTAGCTCCATATAGCCCTTCTGGTTTAAGTTGGGTTGTTTTACCGCTGAGCGGCACTTTTTTGCACACCATTGGCTAAATGGCCAGGTCATATGGACCCCGAAGGCTCAGAGAAGGTTGGGGGAGGGAACCCACTGGAATAGCTGTTGAGAGACAGATGGTAGCCTCCCGTCAAGGCTATCCAGCGTGTTCTTTAACGTGCGCAGGGTATGACTCTCCCGCACACGGGGCCACGGCTTAACGTCCCATCCGACGGACAGCGGCCTTTCCAAGCCCATCGGTGTCCCCCCGCACACGGGGCCACGGCTTAACGTCCCATCCGACGGACAGCGGCCTTTCCAAGCCCATCGGTGTCCCCTACTGACCGTGGGCAGGGCGGGGAAATTTTTGCGGAGATAAATCTCAACGCTGACCCATCTGGGACTCGAACCTGTGAACTACAGATTACGAGCCTGACGCGCTACGGACTGAGCCACCCCCGCCCCCTTCTGGTTTAAGTGTGACGTTACCGCAACCAAAGGACCCATTTCCTCATACGTGAAACACCCCCTTAACATTACAGAGCCTCCTCCAGCATGAACACAACCTTGCACACAGTCGGCATGGAAGGCTTCATGCGGCTTACGATGTACCTGTCACCTCGCATTACAAGCAAAAACGTGACTCATCCGACCAGATCACACGCTTCCAAGAGTCGACAGTCCAGTCTTTGTGGCGTCGCGCCCACCGTAGCCATGCAGCCTTGTGCAGAGATGTTAATATGGGTCTCTACCATGGTACTTTGCTCTAGATATAAATGGCATGCAGTTCCCTTTGGAGTGTTCGTTCGGAAACAGCTTGTTGTAAGACTGCATTGACTGACTGTGGAGCAATTCCTGCCTCATTGCAAAGCGGGTTGCCCTAATAGTGCGTGACACAGTGTGGCGGTCCCTATTGGTGATCACAATCTCTGCTGCAGTTCTGGCGACGATTAGCAGTGGACTGCGATGTACGCCACTGCTGGAAGACCCTTTGGAGAGTACTTTTTGAAACATATGCAAAGGCAGCAACTTTTTGTGCACTAGTCCCTTTGGCTCGGCCAAACGCAATACTTTTTGCCACTTATTCACATCTTTGGCGCGACCCATTTTTCACGGAGTGACTAACACACACGTGACACACAACAACTTCTTGTCACTGTAAGAACTCCGTAGCGCACGGCACAGCTATTTGTAGGACGCGTTTATTACTTGTGCGCCCTCTGTTGCTGTCGAACGGATGTAACCCTCTTACGGCGGGAGATAACTAATTTTTTGTCCTGTGAGCTTATTTATAAATAAACCTTAATAAAAATATTAGTGGATTGGGTTGGGTTGTTTTACCTCTGAACGGCACTTTTTTGCACACCATGGGCTAAATGGCCAGGTCACATGGACCCCGAAGGCTCAGAGAAGGTTGGGGGAGGGGACCCACTGGAACAGCTGTTGGGAGACAGATGGTAGCCTCCCGTCAAGGCCAACCAGCGTGTTCTTTAACATGCACAGGGTATGGCTCTCCCGCACACGGGGCCACGGCTTAACGTCCCATCCGACGGACGGCAGCCTTTCCAAGTCCATCGGTGTCCCCTACTGACCGTGGGCAGGACGGGAAATTTTGCGGAGATAAATCTCAACGCTAACCCAGCTGGGACTCGAACCTGGGAACTACAGATTACGAGCCTGGCGAGCAACCGACTGAGCCACCCCCGCCCCAACCATTAGGTCCTAAAAGTGCCGCTAGGAGGTAAAGCTACGATAACCAAACCCTCTTCTCTGGTCAGTGTAAGATTTTGTGTCACGTGTGTTCAGGGATTTTTCTTTCATCTTAATGTCAGTGCATGTTTTTTATCTTCACCTCTGGTCAGTAATAATTAATATCTAGGGTCATTATATCATATCAGAGTATTTTTTTTTTGTCTTTCTCTGGTCAACGGTTTCTTTCTTCCCCTGTGGTTAGTTTAAGTTCTTTGAGTTCATCTCTGGACAGGAAATGTATTCTTTTCACCTCAAGTTCAGTGTACGCTTCTGTCTTCACATCTGGTCAATGCTGATTTTGTCTTCAGTTTAGTCAGCGTAGTTTCTTCTTTCGTTCCCTGGCAAAAGTGTCTTTTTTCTATTCTGGCCAGTTTAAGTTTCTTTTCTCGTCCGATGAAGGTATTTATCTTCCACCTTTTCTTTGTTTTTTGTCTTTCTTTAGGTAGGGATCTTTTTTTCTTCCTCTGGTCAGTGTATTTTCTTTCCGTGGTCAGTATATTTTCTTCTCCAATGATCAGTGTATTTACTTCTTCTCTGATCAGTGTATTTTCTTGTCCAATGGTCAGTGTATTTTCTTATCCAATGGTCAGTGTATTTTCTTCTCCTCTGGTCAGTGTATTTACTTCTCTGGTCAGTGTATTTTCTTCTCCTCTGATCGGTGTATTTTCTTCTTCAACGGTCAGTGCATTTTCCTTTCCTCTAATTAGTGTATTTTCTTCTCCAATGGTCAGTTTAAATTTCTTTGTTTTCACCGTAGTCAGAGTATTTATTTTTCACCTCATGTTAGTGTACATTTCTGTTTTCACCTTTGGTGAGTAAATGATTTTACCTTCAGTCTAGTCGGTATATCTTTCTTTGATTAGTATTTTTTTCTTCTCTTCTGGCCAGTGTGCTTTCTTCTTCAATGGCCAGTTTAAGTTTCTTTGTTTTCATCTCTGTTCAAGGTATTAATCTTTCACTTCAAATTAGTGTACACTTCTGACTTCACCTTTGATCACTACAGATTTTGTCTTCAATCTAGTCAGTGTAGTTTTTGTCTTTCATTGGTCAGTGTTTTTTTCCCTTCTCCTCTGGTCAGTGTGTTTTTCTTCTCCTCCGCATAGTTTGAGTTCTTTTTCATAGCTCTGGTCAGGGTATTCATTAATCACAAAAGGTCAGGGAGCATTTTTGACTTCCCCTCTGATTAAATCATGATTTTATCTTCAAATTTACCGATGGGCTTGGAAAGGCCGTCGTCCGTCGGATGGGACGTTAAGCCGTGGCCCCCTTGTGCGGGAAAGCCATACCCTGTGCACGTTAAAAGGAGACGTTAAACGGAGAGCCATACCCTGTGCACGTTAAAGAACACGCTGGATGGCCTTGACGGGAGGCTACCATCTGTCTCCCAACAGCTGTTCCAGTGGGCCCCCTCCCCCAACCTTCTCTGAGCCTTCGGGGTCCATGTGACCTGGCCATTTAGCCCATGGTGTGCAAAAAAGTGCCGCTCAGAGGTAAAACAACCCAACCCAACCCAGGTTCGAGTCCCAGCTGGGTCAGCGTTGAGATTTATCTCTGCAAAACTCCCCGCCCGATGGGCTTGGAAAGGCCGCCGTCCGTCGGATGGGTCGTTAAGACGTGGCCCGTGTGAGGGAGAGACATACGCTGTGCACGTTAAAGAACACGCTGGATGGCCTTGATGGGAGGCTACCATCTGTCTCCCAACAGCTGTTCCAGTGGGTCCCCTCCCCCAACCTTCTCTGAGCCTCCGGGGTCCATGTGACCTGGCCATTTAGCCCATGGTGTGCAAAAAAGTGCCGCTCAGAGGTAAAACAACCCAACAACCCAATCTTCAAATTTATGCAATTTGTACTTTAAAAGATGCCATTTTTATAACTAGTCAGTCCCACATTACTAGGAAGAGTTATAAACTTAAAAAAATATCCGCTGTTTTCAAACGCAATGACATTGAGTGAAGACGAAACACAAGTCACAAATATACTTACATCTTCTGACCCTTCATTAGCTTCGTATCAGACCCATCAGTCTCTTACAACAACAATTCTTTCTTACCATCCATATTCATTCACCATCTTCTGTTCCTTCCCATGTCCTAGACTTAAAACAACCTTCTACTTCTTGTTAAAAATGCAGGTGACCAAAACCTGTATAAGAAAATTGCTATGTACCAGCAGCAATTTTACGTTGATTGTCAAATACCGGACGCTTTCGACAGGTTTTTTTTTTATCTTCTCTACTGTAACCGCGTCTTTTTGCTTTTTCGGAAGAAATTTATCTCTACGTAACTAGCTCCTCATTTAATTACACATAATCGTCGTAAATGTTGCTTTGACCCTGAACTTTCCGAACTTGATACTCTTCTCATAGTCACCAGATGGCTTCTGCTGGTTACACCAGTTTTAGGGAGGTAGAGGCAGGAAGACTTCTATGTTCCTCAAAAGTGTCTGACGCTTCACTCTTTAGTCCTATGAACTATGGGTAACAGTGCACAGTGATTTTACAATAAGGAAGATTGACTGAAACAAAGTGTGGTAAGTAGGAATGTTAAAGGGATTAAAGATGGTGTTCTATTCATTATTGAGGATTGTTAATAGTAGTTCTGATTCATATCAAATTTGAAAACTTCACAGTAATTGGGGCGGGGGTGGCTCAGTCGGTAGCGCGCCAGGCTCGTAATCTGTAGTTCACAGGTTCGAGTCCCAGCTGGGTCAGCGTTGAGATTTATCTCCGCAAAATTCCCCGCCCTGCCCACGGTCAGTAGGGGACACCGATGGGCTTGGAAAGGCCGCCGTCCGTCGGATGGGACGTTAAGCCGTGGCCCCGTGTGCGGGAGAGCCATACCCTGTGCACGTTAAAGAACACGTTGGATGGCCTTGACGGGAGGCTACCATCTGTCTCCCAACAGCTGTTCCAGTGGGTCCCTTCTCTGAGCCTTCGGGGTCCATGTGACCTGGCCATTTAGCCCATGGTGTGCAAAAAAGTGCCGCTCAGAGGTAAAACAACCCAACCTTCACAGTAATTTCTCTGAGTCGTGTGATTTTGAAATGTAGTACTTTTCTGTGAGTCGTGTGTAGCTCTGAATCTACAAAATAATAAATGGGTGGGGTAAGTGACGTAATCGAACTGGAAAAAAGTAAATGGGGGGGCAAGGGATTGGATTGGATTGTTTTACCTCTGAGCGGCACTTTTTTTGCACACCATGGGCTAAATGGCCAGGTCACAAGGACCCCGAAGGCTCAGAGAAGGTTGGGGGGGGAGGGGACCCACTGGAACAGCTGTTGGGAGACAGATGGTAGCCTCCCGTCAAGGCCATCCAGCGTGTTCTTTATCGTGCACAGGGTATGGCTCTCCCGCACACGGGGCCACGGCTTAACGTCCCATCCGACGGACGGCGGCCTTTCCAAGCCCATCGGTGTCCCCTACTGACCGTGGGCAGGGCGGGGAATTTTGCGGAGATAAATCTCAACGCTGACCCAGCTGGGACTCGAACCTGGAAACTACAGATTACGAGCCTGGCGCGCTACCGACTGAGCCACCCCCGCTCCAGGGGCAAGGGACATAATTGAGTAGGGGAAAAAGTAAATGAAGGTAAATGACGTAATCGAAGAGGGAAAAAAAATAACCGAGGAGCAAGTGACGTAATGGAGCAGTAAAAAGTAAATAGGGGGGCAAGAAATTGGATTTATATTGCAGTGTAACATCCCCCCCCCCCTGTGTTTTGAGGCTCTATAAAAAGCTTTCTTAAAAAAATGCGTGAAATATGCACAAGTTTAATAATTTTTTGACCCCCCCCCTGGCTCCCCCCACATCTGATTTGGTTTGGTCATGTCCTTCAGGAAATTATTTAAAAGAAAAAGACCATACGAAAGTTTGTTAAGTGGTACATTGAAGAAATAACTTTAATAATTTTCGGAAACAAATACATGGAGGAAAAATTTTAATTATACTTATACAAATATTAATAATTCTTGTTACTAAATATAAAAGCTTATTAAATAAGTATATAAAAATATATCTCTAAAATATTATTGTTTGTGATAAATATATATTTATGTTAGAGTTAAAACTCAATTTCAGTTAATTCCAGTTTTGCCTAGTCATTACTAGCAATTCCATTTTTGCCTAGTCATTACTAGCAATGACGAAATCAATTTAGGTTGGGTTGTTTTACCTCTGAGCGGCACTTTTTTGCACACCATGGGCTAAATGGCCAGGTCACATGGACCCCAAAGGCTCAGAGAAGGTTGGGGGAGGGGACCCACTGGAACAGTTGTTGGGAGACAGATGGTAGCCTCCCGTCAAGACCATCCAGCGTGTTCTTTAACGTGCACAGGGTATGGTTCTCCCGCACACGGGGCCACGGCTTAATGTCCCATCCGACGGACGGCGGCCTTTCCAAGCCCATCGGTATCCCCTACTGACGGTGGGCAGGGCGGGGAATTTTGCGGAGATAAATCTCAACGCTGACCCAGCTGGGACTCGAACCTGGGAACTACAGATTACGAGCCTGGCGCGCTACCGACTAAGCCACCCCCGCCCCAAAATCAATTTAGGAGAACACGAATTCTCTTCAGGAATGATAGTATTCACTAAAATTTCAATTAAAACTAATTTTCTCACAGATATTTTTAGTCAATACAAGTTTAAACTGGAAAACAAAGTCAGAAATATTAAAATTAGATTAAGAAATAAATTTCTATATCGAACAAAATTGTTTCGATTATCATTACATAGAACAAAAACGTAAATATTTAGCTATAAAAAATTTATTGTGTTATTAATTATTGCAGAAAACAAAATGTTTCTTTTTTACTTCAAAAAAAAAACAAAAAAAAACCATACAAATAATTAATAAGTAATTTTTATTTGTTTATTTTTGCAGGATAAAGCATTATGTTATTTTACCTTTAATATTATGTGGCTTTTACTGTAATTTACGTAATCTGACGAATTTGATAAGTGACTCGAAAATTCTGATAGTCTGACTTGAATTTGACAATTGGAAGGAAAATGATATTGAATGGACTTTGATTTTACAAAAAAAAAAATGAAATTTATAATAAGATACACATAGGGCGGGCGGCTATTTTGTCGCCCGAGGCGAACTTGGACTCTACCATCCATTTCTCCAACTGTAAGGGGGCGGGGGTGGCTCAGTCGGTAGCGTGCCAGGCTCGTAATCTGTAGTTCCCAGGTTCGAGTTCCAGCTGGATCAGCTTTGAGATTTATCTACGCAAAAATTCCCCGCCCTGCCCACGGTCAGTAGGGGACACCGATGGGCTTGGAAAGGCCGCCGTCCGTCGGATGGGACGTTAAGCCGTGGCCCCGTGTGTGGGAGAGCCATACCCTGTGCACGTTAAAGGACACGCTGGATGGCCTTGACGGGAGGCTACCATCTGTCTCCCAACAGCTGTTCCAGTGGGTCCCCTTCCCCCAACCTTCTCTGAACCTTCGGGATCCTTGTGACCTGGCCATTTAGCCCATGGTGTGCAAAAAAGTGTCGCTCAGAGGTGAAACAACCCGAAACAACCCAGTAATACAGCTCCCCCTCCCTCTTTCAGAATGCGAGTAAGGGTAAAAGAGGCAAAAATTGTTAAATAATTATATTTTAGGCATTTTTCACGAAATCGTTTTAAAACTGAGAGGAGGGGGAAAATGTTATAGCGCTTTGGAAATCAAGTCTCTTGACTTCCCTTTTTCTTTTTCTTTTCGGCGCTTTTTTCTTGGTCGACGTATCCTTATTTCCATTCGATTTTTTTCCCCTCGATTTTTTTCTAGATATGGGATTTGCTCAGACCTACCATCAAATATGCATGCCCATTATGGGGGGTTGTGTTGTTTTACTTCTGAGCGGCACTTTTTTGCACACCATGGGCTAAATGGCCACGTCACATGGACCCCGAAGGCTCAGAGAAGGTTGGGGGAGGGGACCCACTGGAATGCTGTTGGGAGACAGATGGTAGCCTCCCGTCAAGGCCATCCAGCGTGTTCTTTAACGTGCACAGGGTATGGCTCTCCCGCACACGGGGGCACGTCTTAACGTCCCATCCGACGGACGGCGGCCTTTCCAAGCCCATCGGTGTCCCCTACTGACCGTGGGCAGGGAGGGGAATTTTGCGGAGATAAATCTCAACGCTGACCCAGCTGGGACTCAAACCTGGGAACTACAGATTACGAGCCTGGCGCGCTACCGACTGAGCCACCCCCGCCCTCATTATGGGGGGTATACGAGCAAGATTATTCTAGACTCACTATAAGCTTTTCAGAATAAATGCCTAAAATCAGCTGCTGATGGTCCATTGTAGTACGTAAGAAACAACAACCTACATAAGGACCTGCAAATTGAACATGTCAACGTATTTAACAAAAGAAATGCTACAGATTTCTTCAAAATTATTGGAAACAATTCGAATGAGTTTGTTAAAAAAATTGCTGAATATCATTACACCTTTCATCTAACGGTCCAACGACCTGTCTATTTCTCTTCTGATTAAGACAATTTTTCATTAGTGTGTTGGGTTGTTTTACCTCTGAGCGGCACTTTTTTGCACACCATGGTCTAAATGGCCAGGTCACATGGACTCCGAAGGCTCAGAGAAGGTTGGGGCAAGGGACCCACTGGAACAGCCGTTGGGAGACAGATGGTAGCCTCCCGTCAAGGCCATCTAGCGTGTTCTTTAACGTGCACAGGGTATGGCTCTCCCGCACATGGGGTCACGGCTTAACATCCCATCCGACGGACGGCAGCCTTTCCAAGCCAATCGGTGTCCCCTACTGACCGTGGGCAGGGCGGAGAATTTTTGCGGAGATAAATCTCAACGCTGACCCAGGTGGGACTCGAACCTGGGAACTACAGATTACGAGCCTGGCGCGCTACCGACTGAGCCACCCCCGCGCCCTAGGACCTTGTTAGAAATATGAGCTGCACCTATTGGATTTTGAGCACTGCAGGACAAATCTAGCAAGGTCCATTTGATACTGTCCACCCATTACATTCTAGGTGTGGTCTGCAGTGCCCAGAATGCAATAATCCAATAGTTGTAGCTCAGAACAGACAGGTTGGAGAACTAATTACGCAGTCTAGTTGAACTTTCGTAGACCATGGCTGCTTGAGAATTTCGTATGTATGTACAGTCGCTCAAAAAAGTATCCGAACACTGTGGTTGATTGCAAAATTCAGAAAAAATATCTGGCATTGATTTTTTTAGAAATTAGTCATCTGGCAACCTTCGTCTCACGTGACACGAAGGTTGCCAGATGACTAATTTCTAAAGAAAATCAATGCCAGATAATTTTTCTGAATTTTGCAATCAACCACAGTGTTCGGATACTTTTTTGAGCGACTGTACATACTTCGTCGTATGTATCATGGTAGTCTGCAAATTTCGACTTTTTCGATTCTCTGCGTATAGTTATCGCAGAAATGGGGTGTCAAGTATTTCTAGCGGTCTTCTCCTTCAGCTGATGAACTGTAGCAGCTCTGTTTAGCGGTCATCTCTCTTAACTGATGAACTACAGCAGCTCTGTTTAGCGGTCATCTCTTTCAGTTGATGAACTGCAGCAACTCTGTTTAGCGATATATCTCTCAACTGATGAATGTAGCTGCTCTGTTTAGCGGTCATCTCTATCAACTGATGAACTGTAGCAGCTCTGTTCATCTTTCTTAACTGATAAGCGGTCATCTTTCTTAACTGATGAACTGTAGCAGCTCCGTTTTGCCGTAGAGTTCGTGCTAATAAACGCTGTCAAGAGCATTTTTCCTCCCGCATTTGCCACGATTATCGGACGTTTTTTGAGACAGATGTCCATTCTCCATACACTTGGAATATTGCGCTCCGTGTTTTTCCGACTATTTTCATCACCTCAGCTACGGATGCTCTTGCCATTTGCGCTCCAACGATACCTGCAATGATTGCTAACCATTCGACCACGGGTCAAATGGTTCATTGATGAACCTCCAATGAGAGAGATGACCGCTCCAACAATTAATCTGAAAGGAGTTCATCGTCAGTCAGATAAGCTTTTTATTTATGTAGCACTTGACTCTGCTTCCAACCGTATTTTTATGGCTTTTATAGGACTTCCTAATGATGCAGAATACTTACGTCGTTAGAAAATTTTGCAAATATTGGCGTGCTTCACGGTACTTCGCACAAGATTCTCTCTTCGTAATGGGGCGGGGGTGGCTCAGTTGGTAGCGCGCCAGGCTCGTAATCTGTAGTTCCCAGGTTCGAGTCCCAGTTGGGTCAGCGTTGAGATTTATTTCCGCAAAACTCCCCGCCGTGCCCACGATCAGTAGGGGACACCGATGAGCTTGGAAAGGCCGCCGCCCGTCGGATGGGACGTTAAGCCGTGGCCCCGTGTGCGGGAGAGCCATACCCTGTGCACGTTAAAGAACACGCTGGATGGCCTTGACGGGAGGCTACCATCTGTCTCCCAACAGCTGTTCCAGTGGGTCCCCTCCCCCAACCTTCTCTGAGCCTTCGGGGTCCATGTGACCTGGCCATTTAGCCCATGGTGTGCAAAAAAGTGCCGCTCAGAGGTAAAACAACCCAACCCAAGTCTTCGTAATAATTTGGCCAGGAGATATAAGCTTTAGACTTATGTCTCTGTCTTAGAAACCGGAAGGAAAAAGCATCACTGATCTTCGAATGAACAAGTTTTAAACGATTTCAGCTCTTACGTCATCAACTCATGATTTGCGAAAGAACAAAGATCACATTTCAATACATACATATACATCATTAACTTATAATCTTCGAATGAAAAAAACTGTACGAATTAAAAGTTATATATTAATCAGGTATGCTTTTCAAATGAGTTGTTTGGGTTGGGTTGTTTTACCTGTGAGCGGCACTTTTTTGCACACCATGGGGTAAATGGCCAGGTCACATGGACCCCGATGGTTCAGAGAAGGTTGGGGGAGGGGACCCACTGGAACAGCTGTTGGGAGACAGATGTCAGCCTCCCGTCAAGGCCATCCAGCGTGTTCTTTAACGTGCACAGGGTATGTCTCTCCCGCACACGGGATCACGGCTTAACGTCCCATCCGACGGACGGCGGCCTTTCCAAGCCCATCGGTGTCGCCTACTGACCGTGGGCAGGGCGGGGAATTTTGCGGAGATAAATCTCAACGCTGACCCAGCTGGGACTCGAACTTGGGAACTACAGATTACAAGCCTGGCGCGCTACCCACTGAGCCACCCCCGTCCCTTCAAATGAGCAAATCCTAACGCGTTTGAATGTAGATTACTAATTTGTGATCTTCTAAAGTAGGAATTCTAAACGTGGGGTACGCGGTAAAATTTTCGGGTAAGCCGTGAGAGCTCAAAAGTCGTTAGATCTAGTAACAAAGTAAAAATAACCATTGTTATACTATAACTATAGTTTTATCTATCTATACAAGGGGTACACCAGTTGCATACACATTTCCAGGAGGTACGTGAAGCATAAAAGGTTGAGAACCACTGTTCTAAAGAGACAATTTCATGACCTGGAAGACGTCATTTTCTCATGTTCTTCGAATGAGTGAATTCTACCACATTGTATGATCATCACTGTATGTATGATCTTAGAATGAGTAAAAAGTTCGACTAGGATATATGAATCACCAATTCATGATCCTTAAATTAGAAAATCCTTCAAATTTGAATTCAGATACAATAATATGTCGCTAACTTCATGTGAGAAGATTGTATGAACTAGAAGATCTACATCACCAATTTACGATCTTCGAATATCAAATTTCACCGCACTGGACATATCATCATTTCATGAATTTCGAACGAAGGATTTTTTGGTACTTGAACTGATATACCATCAACTCATGATCTTTGAATACGAAAATTCTATTGCATTTGAATTTTGAACTCACATCACACTAACTAATGATCTTCGAATGACCAAATTCAATTGCATTTCAACATAGATATCACTAAATCGTGATCTTTAAATAAAAAAAAACATCGCTTCTATTCCATTTATACACATATTATTAATTCATGATCCTCTAGGGGCGGGGGTGGCTCAGTCGGTAACGCGTCAGGCTCGTAATCTGTAGTTCCCAGGTTCGAGTCCCAGCTGGGTCAGCGTTGAGATTTATCTCCGCAAAATTTCCCGCCTTACCCACGGTCAGTAGGGGACACCGATGGGCTTGGAAAGGCCGCCGTCCGTCGGATGGGACGTTAAGCCGTGGCCCCGTGTGCGGGAGAGCCATACCCTGTGCACGTTAAAGAACACGCCGGATGGCCTTGACGGGAGGCTACCATCTGTCTCCCAACAGCTGTTCCAGTGGGTTCCCTCCCCCAACCTTCTCTGAGCCTTCGGGGTCCATGTGACCTGGCCATTTAGCCCATGGTGTGCAAAAAAGTGCCGCTCAGAGGTAAAACAACCCAACCCATGATCCCCTAATGAAAAAATTACGTTGCATTTGAACACACACATCACTAACTCATTATATCGTCGAATGAGCAAGTTCCATTGCATTTGAACTCATGCCACTAACTCATAATATTCGAATGTACAAATTCTATTGCATACATACTTCACAAACTCATGATCTTTGAATAAGCATATTCTATGAACTCGAAGACGACTTATCACCAGTCGACATCACGAACTTATCACTTTGTAATAAAATAAGTTATCTGATTCAAACACAGATAAATAGTCGAGTTACGATCTTTGAAGTCAGAAAAATGACAACAGCTTTGAAGAAAAAGAAACCCTGCCTACCTTTCGAATTTGAACCTAGGTCCCCTGAGGTCTGTTGCCAAACATGCCTGACTGCCTAGTCACTGAGAATACATGATCAAGATATTTTAGATTCTAATCACCGTTTAGGTCCAACGTTTGCTCCACTGCACATTCCACGTGATATTTTTATTTTTCGTTCCTCAGTCTATTCTTCAAACTTCTTCCTACTTCCCTTTTCGCTTTTTTTTTCAGGGATTACAAATGAGTTTCGAAATTACGTGACTTGATTCTCTGGCGGGAAAAGAGAAGACCTCTCCTTGACACTTGATACGAGACTTGTCATTACAAATCGCCATGTAAAAAATCACCTAGGAAGGCCACTTTTCAGCGGAAATAAAGACAGCCTTGCTTTACACTTGATTTGAACCCATGCCCCTTGCGTTTTCATTAGGACAAACTATGTGATCTTCCACTGGAAAGAAACCAGGAGTTATGTAAAAGGAATTTGATGAGGAATTTATTTACTTCCCTTTGCTTCTTTCATTGATTGTCCAGAGGTTAGCGTCGTTGGGTGTGGTGCAAACGGATGCAGGTTCGAATCTCAAATAGGGCATGAATATTTCTTTGATTTCCATTCTGTGTCACCTTTTTTGCTGAGGACGTTTTTCGAGAACTTTCTCTACAGCGTATTATGCTCTTAGGCAACAATCACGTCTCCGAGTCCGAGCCCTGTACATCAGATCTCTGCGTATTATGCTTCAGATTCCGTGGGTCTTTTGACTCTGATCCCGAGAGTCTTACACCTAAGATTCCGAGAGTCTTACACCTCAGATCCCGAGTGTCTTATTTCTCAGATCCCAAGTGTCTTTTGCATCAGATCTCTAGTACCTTATGTTTCAGATTCCGTTCGCCTTTTGCCTCAGATCTCTAGCATCTTATGCCTCAGATCTCTAGCATCTTATGCCTCAGATTGCATGCATCTTTTGCCTCAGATCCCGAGTGTCTTTTGTCTCATATCTCTAGCGTCTTATGCATCAGATTTTGTTGGTCTTTTACCTCAGATTCCGAGTGTCTTATGCATCAGACCCCGATTGCCTTTTGCCCCAGATCCCGAGCGTCTTTTACCTCAGATTCCGAGTGTCTTATGCATCAGACCCCGATTGTCTTTTGCCCCAGATCCCGAGCGTCTGTTGCTTCAGATCTCTAGCGTCCTTGAATATAGAGCAAAGAGACCCAGGTTCGATCTCAGATGAGGCATGAATATTTCGTTCCGATCTTTGTCGGGTTATTTTGCTGTGAACTTTTCACCTTTTTTCAAATACTTTCTGTACAGCGAATTATACTGTCAGGCTCCTATCATACTTCAGATTCCGAGCATTTTTGGATCCAGCAAAGGGATCTAGGTTCGAATCTCAGACGTGGCATGACTATTTCTTTGTTTCTGAAGAGCGGTACTCTTCAATGGGACTTACTCGTCCTAGTGATAATGTAAAAAATAGAAATATATATCCTAATATTCCAGAAATATATTTTTTCAGAATATATTTTCCAGAATATATTTATTGTTTTAGTTTTCCAGAATATATTTATTGGAATGAAAGCAACAAATGCAAAAAAAGGAACAATGATCGACCAATGACAATCCGTATAAATGATACAGTGCGAAATAAATTTTACAAAGAGCAATCCTACACATAGCATAGTGAGAGTTTTTGTTTCGGTTTCATTTTTCTGCTTTCGAAATCGGGCACAGCTTCGTCTTGTGCTTATTTCGACTGGTAAATGGTCACCTACGTTGAGTATCAATTTAGAAGCTTTAGTTGGATGATATCTGTATGGGATATACATGACCTTGCTAGCGAAAGAATTAAAGTGTTATATTTTATTAAATAATAAAAGAAATTGAATCTCAAAATCCATAATTTCGAAATGTCAAAAAACTCTCAATATTTCCCTGTCATTATGAATGGAGTTAGTATCACACGATGGTGCTGGCAGGCCCAGATGCAGGAAACATTGAAGTGTGTGTGTGTGGGGGGGGTAATGTAATAGCCAACCCCGAAAAGGGTAAAAAGGGGGGTGGCAAGAAACTGGATTTGCACTGCAGTATAACATCTCCCCCCCCCCCCGTTTTAGAGTCTTTAAAATAAATTCTTGATAAATGCTTGAAATAGTCACAAGTTTTATAATTGCTTGAACCGCTCACAGGTAAAACAACCCAACCCATGATCCCCTAATGAAAAAATTACCTTGCATTTGAACACACACATCACTAACTCATTATATCCTCGAATGAGCAAGTTCCATTGCATTTGAACTCATGCCACTAACTCATAATATTCGAATGTACAAATTCTATTGCATACATACTTCACAAACTCATGATCTTTGAATAAGCATATTCTATGAACTCGAAGACGACTTATCACGAGTCGACATCACGAACTTATCACTTTGTAATAAAATAAGTTATCTGACTCAAACACAGATAAATAGTCGAGTTACGATCTTTGAAGTCAGAAAAATGATAAACAGCTTTGAAGAAAAAGAAAACACTGCCTACCTTTTGAATTTGAACCTAGGTCCCCTGAGGTCTGTTGCCAAACATGCCTGACTGCCTAGTCACTGAGAATACATGATCAAGATATTTTAGATTGTAATCACCGTTTAGGTCCAACGTTTGCTCCACTGCACATTCCACGTGATATTTTTATTTTTCGTTCTTCAGTCTATTCTTCAAACTACTTCCTACTTCCCTTTTCGCCTTTTTTTTTCAGGGATTACAAATGAGTTTCGAAATTACGTGACTTGATTCTCTGGCGGGAAAAGAGAAGACCTCTCCTTGACACTTGATACGAGACTTGTCATTACAAATCGCCATGTAAAAAATCACCTAGGAAGGCCACTTTTCAGCGGAAATAAAGACAGCCTTGCTTTACACTTGATTTGAACCCATGCCCCTTGCGTTTTCATTAGGACAAACTATGTGATCTTCCACTGGAAAGAAACCAAGAGTTATGTAAAAGGAATTTGATGAGGAATTTATTTACTTCCCTTTGCTTCTTTCATTGATTGTCCAGAGGTTAGCGTCGTTGGCTGTGGTGCAAACGGATGCAGGTTCGAATCTCAAATAGGGCATGAATATTTCTTTGATTTCCATTCTGTGTCACCATTTTTGCTGAGGACGTTTTTCGAGAACTTTCTCTACAGCGTATTATGCTCTTAGGCAACAATCACGTCTCCGAGTCTGAGCCCTGTACATCAGATCTCTGCGTATTATGCTTCAGATTCCGTGGGTCTTTTGACTCTGATCCCGAGAGTCTTACACCTCAGATCCCGAGTGTCTTATTTCTCAGATCCCAAGTGTCTTTTGCATCAGATCTCTAGTACCTTATGTTTCAGATTCCGTTCGCTTTTTGCCTCAGATCTCTAGCATCTTATGCCTCAGATTGCATGCATCTTTTGCCTCAGATCCCGAGTGTCTTTTGTCTCATATCTCTAGCGTCTTATGCATCAGATTTTGTTGGTCTTTTACCTCAGATTCCGAGTGTCTTATGCATCAGACCCCGATTGCCTTTTGCCCCAGATCCCGAGCGTCTTTTACCTCAGATTCCGAGTGTCTTATGCATCAGACCCCGATTGTCTTTTGCCCCAGATCCCGAGCGTCTGTTGCTTCAGATCTCTAGCGTCCTTGAATATAGAGCAAAGAGACCCAGGTTCGAATCTCAGATGAGGCATGAATATTTCGTTCCGATCTTTGTCGGGTTATTTTGCTGTGAACTTTTCACCTTTTTTCAAATACTTTCTGTACAGCGAATTATACTGTCAGGCTCCTATCATACTTCAGATTCCGAGCATTTTTGGATCCAGCAAAGGGATCTAGGTTCGAATCTCAGACGTGGCATGACTATTTCTTTGTTTCTGAAGAGCGGTACTCTTCAATGGGACTTACTCGTCCTAGTGATAATGTAAAAAATAGAAATATATATCCTAATATTCCAGAAATATATTTTTTCAGAATATATTTTCCAGAATATATTTATTGTTTTAGTTTTCCAGAATATATTTATTGGAATGAATGCAACAAATGCAAAAAAAGGAACAATGATCGACCAATGACAATCCGTATAAATGATACAGTGCGAAATAAATTTTACAAAGAGCAATCCTACACATAGCATAGTGAGAGTTTTTGTTTCGGTTTCATTTTTCTGCTTTCGAAATCGGGCACAGCTTCGTCTTGTGCTTATTTCGACTGGTAAATGGTCACCTATGTTGAGTATCAATTTAGAAGCTTTAGTTGGATGATATCTGTATGGGATATACATGACCTTGCTAGCGAAAGAATTAAAGTGTTATATTTTATTAAATAATAAAAGAAATTGAATCTCAAAATCCATAATTTCGAAATGTCAAAAAACTCTCAATATTTCCCTGTCATTATGAATGGAGTTAGTATCACACGATGGTGCTGGCAGGCCCAGATGCAGGAAACATTGAAGTGTGTGTGTGTGTGGGGGGGGTAATGTAATAGTCAACCCCGAAAAGGGTAAAAAGGGGGGTGGCAAGAAACTGGATTTGCACTGCAGTATAACATCTCCCCCCCCCCCGTTTTAGAGGTCTTTAAAATAAATTCTTGATAAATGCTTGATAATAGTCACAAGTTTTATAATTCTTTTGCCTCCATTAACTTTACTAATATTGTTAAAAGTGGGGGAGGGCATGGCCCTCTTAACCCCCTCCCCAGATCTGGCCGTAGGTTCACATATAGTGCCACCTGGAGCGAAATCGCTAGAGTGGTAGAGGTGGGCAGATATTTATCCCTGCGAAGTCCTAATTTGATATCAGTGGACTCTTTTTTTTTCGGGGGGATTATTTCGAAAAGAGAAAGAAAATTGCAGTTTACAGCATTTAAAGGAAATAAGTACTGCAGCTGTTGTAAGTGTTACACCAGACATACTGAGACGAGTATGGACAGAAGTTAAATATAGCATGGATTGGTTGAACTAATCTGAAGTCTCTTGAAATTTTCAGTTTCTTGACATTTTGCACACAAGGTTATCTTTGTTACTTAACTATTTAACAAAATAAAACACGTTACAAAATGGGTATTCTTTTCAATTTGAGAATTTGTATAAATCCCCGGGGGGGAACACAATACCTTTCTTAGTACACCCCCCTCACCGCCTTTCTAACACCCAATTTCGCCAACTCTTTGCAATTGCAACCAGTTGGCGAAATTGGGCTATATAAGTCTGGAAATTAGTCATAATAGCATTCAGCATTATTAACAATGCATACAACACACGCATTTTTAATCTTTACATCTATGACAAGAGAATGTTTGTGTTTCTATGGAGTTTAATAATATGAAGCAGAGACAATTGGTCCATTAAAATGTTGAGGCGTCATTAGTTAAGTAGTTCCCGTGTTTGAATCTTTGATGAGATTTTATGGGTCATTTGCATGATGTGACGAGATCGAACTGATTGCAGAGACATGTAAGTTTGAGATATGCATGAAGAACATCTATTCTTCAAAGCAAATAGCTTAAGAGACATGCTTAATAGATAAATTAAACGTTATTAGTGTAAGTTGAAACTACCATGAAAAACACCAGAGTCCATTGTCAAAGCCCATTTGTTGTTCAATTCTTCAGCGAGCACAAAATTAACTTCTTCAGTGATATGCCTGAGCCATTGGCTCTGACTTTTTTCGTGATAATGATACTTAAATTTATATTCTTCAAAATCAGGCAATATGATAAACTTCCGATTACTCATGCTTATGTGATAGGCAATGTTAGGACGGGTAAAATTTTTCCGGGGTTGTTGGGTTGTTTTACCTCTGAGCGGCACTTTTTTGCACACCATGGGCTAAATGGCCAGTCACAGGGACCCCGAAGGCTCAGAGAAGGTTGGGGGAGGGGACCCACTGGAACAGCTGTTGGGAGACAGATGGTAGTCTCCCGTCAAGGCCATCCAGCGTGTTCTTTAACGTGCACAGGGTATGGCTCTCCCGCACACGGAGCCACGGCTTAACGTCCCATCCGACGGACGGCGGCCTTTGCAAGCCCATCGGTGTCCCCTACTGACCGTGAGCAGGGCGGGGAATTTTTCCGGGAAGTGGGATGGAAAAAACAAAAAAAAAAAGCAAATCAATGTTTTAAGACGAGAAATAATTAGGTCCAGCTAGGGACGTACCCAGGATTTAGTTCCTGTGTGAGTCCGAGTATTTATTTATTTGATGAACCCTCTAAATGGTTTTGTGGGAAAAATGAGTTTTGCCGATGTGCAGGACTCGGACCCATATCTCTCCAGATTCATGTCAAGGTGTTCTAACCACTAAACTAACACCAGTTTCATCATTTATCCACTAATATAACTTATAAATCTTCCAGAGTGTTCTAATCAGTGCCGGGTTGGGTTGTTTTACCTCTGAGCGGCACTTTTTTGCACTCCATGGGCTAAATGTCCAGATCACATGGACCCCCGAAGGTTCAGAGAAGGTTGGGGGAGGGGACCCACTAGAACAGCTGTTGGAAGACAGATGGCAGCCTCCCGTCAAAGCCATCTAGTGTGTTTTTTAACGTGCACAGGATATGGCTCTACCGCATATGGGGCCACAGCTTAACGTCCCAACCGACGGACGGCGGCCTTTCCAAGCCCATCGGACCAGTGCCGGACTTACGCATAAGTTAACTAAGCTGCAGCTTAGGCCCTCACGTCTATGAAGAGCCTCAAAAATTGAAGTTTGAAGCTTACTGTCACGAATTTTTTTATGTTCAGATTAATCTATTGTGCGAACATTGTTCATCTCAGCTTTACACAGTCATTGTTGTACAAAAACGCAAGTATAATGTTTTCACCACATCTATTTCATGTTTATTTTTTAATATTCAATCAGAATAATAAATATATATAACTCATTTCGACTTTCGAAATTTTGAGGCCTTTTAAACGTGTCATAGCTCAAGGGCCTCAGAAGGTCAAAGTCCGGCCCTGGTTATAAACCATTAAACTAACACCGGTTTCATCATTTTTGCACTAATGTGATTTATAAATCTTCCCGAACTTGTCTCCCATGGCTGTATCTATAATCGAGGAAGGTAACTTCTTTTCCCAATGTTGATCTGAATAAGAAAGTCACTCGCACTAAAGCGTTATTTAATGAAATAATCAATCAATAGTAAATATACAGAGTTACCTGTTCACATAGAAGTCAATAAATAGTTTTGGGGTTATTTTGCAGTTTGGGTTACTGTGGAAACTATAGGTTCCAGTTTAGGCTACGTCCTTTCCCTTTTAACAAGAGTGCAAAATAACCAAAGTCTAACGCAGCCCTGCATTGAACAGGTATAAGCATTGTTTTGATAATTTTGAGTTGTTGTTTGGGTTGTTTTACCTCTGAGCGGCATTTTTTTGCACACCATGGGCTAAATGACCAGGTCACATGGACCCCGAAGGCTCAGAGAAGATTGGGGGAGGGGACCCACTGGAACAGTTGTTGGGAGACAGATGGTAGCCTCCCGTCAAGACCATCCAGCGTGTTCTTTAACGTGCACAGGGTATGGCTCTCCCGCACACGGGGCCATCGGTGTCCTCTACTGACCGTGGGCAGGGCGGGGAATTTTGCGGAGATAAATCTCTACGCTGACCCAGCTGGGACTCGAACCTGGGAACTACAGATTACAAGCCTGGCGCGCTACCGACTGAGCCACCCCCGCCCCTGATAATTTTGAATAAGCATGACCATTTGTATTTTTACAGGTACAGGGAAGGAAATTACTAAGCTAAGCCAATGAGGATCGCTATATGGCAGAGGAGTATTGCAGTGAAGCCCGTTAACTGGGAAAGGTCGTAACCTTGACGGAAGCTACAAAACTACAAAATAACCAGTTTTGGTTCAACTGTTATTTGATGTATTGACTTCTCTGGGTATTTCAGAATACTACTAATTAAAAAACTCTCTTTTCACTGAGTGAGGAATAGCTGAGAAAAATCTAAACTATGCCCAAATGGACTTGAACCTGACGCGCTACCGACTGAGCCAAACCTCGCATACCTGCAAGAGGGGCGGGGGTGGCTCAGTCGGTAGCGCGCCAGGCTCTTAATCTGTAGCTCCCGGGTTCGAGTCCCAGCTGGGTCAGCGTTGAGATCTATCTCCGCAAAATTCCCCCTCCCTGCCCACGGTCAGTAGGGGAGGGGGAATTTTGCGGAGATATCCTTTCTTCTATCACGTAAAATAAGTTCCACGTAATAAACATTTTCCTTGATAGCTGCATTTTTAAATAAAATGTTCTATATTTAAATTCTCTATTTCCTCTAATGGAACGGTAGCGTGCCAGGCTCGTAATCTGTAGTCCCCAGGTTCGAGTCCCAGCTGGATTGAGATCTATCTCCGCAAAATTCCCCGACTTGCCCACTGTCAGTAGGGGACACCGATGGGCTTGGAAAGGCAGCCGTCCGTCGGATGGGACGTTAAGCCGTGGCCCCGTGTGTGGGAGAGCCATACCCTGTACACGTTAAAGAACACGCTGGATGGCCTTGACGAGAGGCTACCATCTGTCTCCCAACAGCTGTTCCAGTGGGTCGCCTCCCCCAACCTTCTCTGAGCCTTCGGGGTCCATGTGACCTGGCCATTTAGCCCATGGTGTGCAAAAAAAGTGCCGCTCAGAGGTAAAACAACACAACATACCTCCAAGAGATTATGGAACCGATTTCCATACGAGATGCTTCAAAACCTGCCATGATTATGATCTGATGCATTCGTACACGGCTTTTTTAATCAGTACTTCGTATCTATTGATTAATTAATCAAAACATTTTTAATACAAATGATTAAAAATGATCAAATTTTTCAAAGAAAAGGTTAATTTAGATTTAAAAAAGCATTCATAAGAAACTATTGTTCCATTTTAAATAAAATACCGCAATTTGAGAAATGTTTAGGGTTTCAACCTGTGGTCTCAAAAATCAGAGTCAAAAACATTTTTGAAACCTTTGCTGATTTCGAAACGGCTGTTGACTGTTGATCGTCATAATTTGTGATTGATCGTGAGAGGGCATGGCATACCTGACAAGTTAGTTAGCATAATGGGTTGGGTTGTTTCACCTCTGAGCGGCACTTTTTTGCACACCATGGGCTAAATGGTCAGGTCACATGGGTTGGGTTGGGTTGTTTTACCTCTGAGCGGCACTTTTTTGCACACCATGGGCTAAATGGCCAGGTCACATGGACCCCGAAGGCTCAGAGAAGGTTGGGGGAGGGGACCCACTGGAACAGCTGTTGGGAGACAGATAGTAGCCTCCCGTCAAGGTCATCCAGCGTGTTCTTTAACGTGCACAGGGTATGGCTCTCCCGCACACGGGGCCACGTCTTAACGTCCCATCCGACGGACGGCGGCCTTTCCAAGCCCATCGGTGTCCCCTACTGACCGTGGGCAGGGCGGGGAATTTTGCGGAGATAAATCTCAACGCTGACCCAGGTCACATGGACCTCGAAGGCTCAGAGAAGGTTGGGGGAGGGGACCCACTGGAACAGTTGTTGGGAGACAGATGGTAGCCTCCCGTCAAGGCCATCCAGCGTGTTCTTTAACGTGCACAGGGTATAGCTCTCCCACACACCGGGCCACGGCTTAACGTCCCATCCGACGGACGGCGGGCGGCCTTTCCAAGCCCATCGGTGTCCCCTACTGACCGTGGGCAGGGCGGGGAATTTTGCGGAGATAAATCTCAACGCTGACCCAGCTGGGACTCGAACCTGGGAACTACAGATTACGAGCCTGTCGCGCTACCGACTGAGCCACCCCCGCCCCTAGTTAGAATAATGAAAGCTCTTTATAATAACACTGTGTGTGAAATATGGTAAGGCTTGTAGCAATTGGTTTAGAATTGCTACTGGAGTCCGAGAAGGGTGCATTTTGTTTTCCTTTCTTTTTAGTTTCGATATTGATTATGTTATTCGGAATTCACTGCAAGAGGATGAGTTTGACCTCAAATGGTCTAGAGATTTGAAAATGTCTGATTTAGATTTGGCCCTTTTCACAAATGATGTTGATGAGATAAACTCTTTCATTACACATATTGATGAATTGGTAGTAAAGTAGGTTTGGTGATAAACAGAGAGAAAACTAAATTTTTAGTTATATTAAATAGAGTTAGTAGTGTTAGCGAAATGTAGACCCTTTGTAAACAAGATAACAGGAAACTTTGTGTCATTGATTCTTGATGCTTATGTAGTATCTTGGGCATTAGGGTTGGATTGTTTTACAACTGAGCGGCACTTTTTTGCACACAATGGACTAAATGGTCAAGTCACAAGTACCACAAAGGCTCAAAAAATGTTGGGGGAAGGGGATCCACTGGAACAACTGTTGGGAGGCAGATGGTAGTATTCCGTCAAGGCCTTCCAGCATGTTCTTTAACATGCACAGGGTATGGCTCTGGTCTCTTCTCCGCGGCTTAACTTTCTATCCGACGGACCACGTCCTTTCCAAGCAATCGGTGTCCCTACTAACCCGGGGCGGGGGTGGCTCAGTCGGTAGCGCGCCAGGCTCGTAATCTGTAGTTCGCAGGTTCGAGTCCCAGCTGGGTCAGCGTTGAGATTTATCTCCGCAAAATTCCTCGCCCTGCCCACGGTCAGTAGGGGACACCGATGGGCTTGGAAAGGCCGCCGTTGTTCGGATGGGGACGTTAAGCCGTGGCCCCGTGGCCCCGTTAAGCCATACCCTGTGCACGTTAAAGAACACACTGGATGGCCTTGACGGGAGGCACAACAGCTCACAACAGCTGTTCCAGTGGGTCCCCTCCCCCAACCTTCTCTGAGCCTTCGGGGCCCATGTGACCTGGCCATTTAGCCCATGGTGTGCAAAAAAGTGCCGCTCAGAGGTAAAACAACCCAAATCCCTACTAACCGTGGGCAGGGTGGGGAGTTTCGTGGAGAAAAATCTCAACCCTGACTCAGGCAGGACTCGAGATATGACAAGTGTGAAAACGTATCTGGAAGTGCTTAATCGACAAGTTGGTTGGGTTGTTTTACCTCTGAGCGGCACTTTTTTGCACACCATGGACTAAATGGCCAGGTCACATGGACCCCGAAGGCTCAGAGAAGGTTGGGGGAGGGGACCCACTGGAACAAGCTGTTGGGAGACAGATGGTAGCCTCCCGTCAAGGCCATCCAGCGTGTTCTTTAGCGTGCACAGGGTATGGCTCTCCCGCACACGGGGCCACGACTTAACGTCCCATCCGACGGACGGCGGCCTTTCCAAGCCCATCGGTGTCCCCTACTGACCGTGGGCAGGGCGGGGAATTTTTGCGGAGATAAATACTTAATCGACAAGACTCTTCAGTTACATTAAAGATAAATTCTAATGACTGTCCCATAGTATAAAGCTTTATGGTGAGAACACCTGACCTATTATTAGGAGGTCTTGTATTCTTATCCCACCATGTTCAAGACAATATTTCCTCTATACTCAGGATTGTTCACAGCCTACAGTACTTAATCTGTGATTGTAGATTAATCTACACTCCTTATAAACAGTCAATTGGGGGGCGCGTTGACTCAATTGTTAGCTTTCCAGGCTCGCACTCTGTAGTTCCCAGGTTCGAGATCTAGCTAGACCAGGGATGAGATTTATCTCTGCTAAACACCTAACACCCTACTTCTGTCAAAAAGGATACACCTATGGACTAGAAAAGGCCGTCGTCCGTCGGATTGGACGTGGCTCAGTATGCATGAGAGTCATACCCTGTGCACGGGGGCGGGGTGGCTCAGTCGGAAGCGCGCCAGGCTCGTAATCTGTAGTTCCCAGGTTCGAGTCCCAGCTGGGTCAGCGTTGAGATTTATCTCCGCAAAATTCCCCGCCCTGCCCACGGTCAGTAGGGGACTCCGATGGGCTTGGAAAGGCCGCCCGCCGTCCGTCGGATGGTACGTTAAGCCGTGGCCCCGTGTGCGGGAGAGCCATATCCTGTGCACGTTAAAGAACACACTGGATGACCTTGACGGGATGCTACCATCTGTCTCCCAACAGCTGTTCCAGTGGGTCCCCTCCCCCAACCTTCTCTGAGCCTTCGGGGTTTATGTGACCTGGCCATTTAGCCCATGGTGTGCAAAAAAGTGCCGCTCAGAGGTAACCCAACCCAACCCTCTGCACGTTACAGAACACTCAGGATTGTCTTAACGGAAGGCTTACCTCTATATCCTAACAGCTGTCCAGTGGGTCCTTTTCCCCTAGGGCTGGGGGTGGTTCAGTCGGTAGCGCGCCAGGCTCATAATCTGCAATTCCCAGATTCGAGTCCCAGCTGGGTCAGCGTTGAGCTTTATTTCCGCAAAACTCCCCGCCCTCCCCATGGTCAGTAGGAAACACCGATATGCTTGGAAAGGCCACCGTCCTTCGGATTGGACGTTAAGGCGCGGCCCCGTGTGCGGAAGAGTCACGCTGGATGGCTTTGACGGGAGGCTACCACCTGTCTCCCAACAGCTGTTCCAATGGGTCACCTCCCCCAACCTTCTCTGAGCCTTCGGGATCCTTGTGACCTGGCCATTTAGCCCTTTGTGTGAAAAAAAGTGCCTCTCAGAGATAAAACAAACTAACAACCTTTCCCCTAATCGACTCTGAGCCGACATCTTCGTGATGTTGCTATTTAGTCCATTGGGGTGCACCAGAATGCCGCTCATGGGTAAAAATAATATATTTTCACGCAAATAACAGACTAAGAGATCCCTATCTCCAAATTAAGCATTTGCGTGGAGGTCTTCTATCGACTGAACGCAAAAACAAACCAATGATAAATTATTGCTACCGTTTTAGATTCATGAATAAAATTTTATTTCTAAGCAAAGTGATTAAAACTGGATTGTCTGGAGTAAAGTAACTCGTCTAAAAGATAGTGATCTAAATGAAATGTAATTCATAACAAAAAAAAATCACAATTCCTGTCAAAACATCGAAATAATAACTTGATTCTAATTGGATTCTAATTGGCAAATTATGAAATTGAACTTTTATAATGCTACGTTAAATTAACAATAATAAAGGCCTTTTCATTCTTAAATGTGCAATTGTCACAAGTACTGAATATTTATGCTAATCGCCTATTGTCTGCCATTGTGTTCACGAGCTTTGAGCAAGAGATTTCCACTCCCTGAACGAATCTTATTATCGGAGAGATGATAATATTAAGCAATGTGCATAATTACATAAATCATATCTTTCTCGTCTGCATTCTACGTTTATTTGGAAGCAGTATATCATCCACTCTTTATTTGCAACGTCCCTGACGTGCGTTTCAAATTCCATCTTGAATGCATCAAGTGTTATGGCGGATGTTCCTGACTTCGTGGCTGTTTGCGCTTGTGATCAACAATTTCCTCTCTTAGAGAAGCTTCTTCTTTATCCTACTTACCATTGAGTTTATCTATGCGTTCAATCGAGAAGTCCTCCATGCAAATGTTGTTGAAATGCTTAGTTTAGAGATAGGGATCTTTCGGTCTGTTGTTTGCGTGAAACTCCAAGGAACGCAAAGAATATTAAAATGTAAATTTCTGGTTTCTTTTGAATAAAACAAAAATGAAAAGAAAACCTTCCATATTTCTGATTCTTTAGCTTTCTTTTGCGTGCAGGACCCAAACAAAAGACCAGATAAATGTTGTTACCAAAGAAGTAAGCCTGCTTTATAATCTGGGAGAGTAATAGAATAGCAAAGATCAACATGATGTTGAGGTGTGTTAGTGTTGATGTCAATGTCGTTAGTGTTGTTATCTAGTGTAATCCCTCAAATCTGATTAGAAAATTAGGGTCATAAATCACGAAGAAGCTGTTCCTGCTTCTAATTCTTTGATTTGTGTCTAAGCATTATTTCTATTATACTGTTTTATAAATCATAAATCCAACAACAGCTCGCCATTTTCGCCCGGAAACTTCAGTTATTGAAAATACGCTGTTTTACAATTAAAAGGGGGATTTCTTAACATTTGGAAATTTTCAAAATATCGATAAAATGCTTAATTTAGTTTTCTTTTTTAATTATGCTTTAATAAGTATAAAAAAGTTGAGTTGTGTTGTTTCATCTCTGAGCGGCATTTTTTTTTTGCACACAATAGGATAAATGGCCAGGTCACAAGGACCTCGAGGACTCAGAGATGGTTGGTGGAAGGGAACCCACTGGACAGCTGTTAGGGCACAGATGGTAATTTCCCATCAAGGACATCCAGCATGTTCTTTAACATCCCCAGATATGGCTCTCCCGCACAAGGAGTCATGGCTTAACGTCCCATCCAACGGACGACGGCCTTTCCAAGTCCATTGATATCCCCTACCGACAGAGAGCAGGGCGGAGAATTTTACGGAGATAAATCTCAACGCTGGCCCAGGTGGAACTCAAACCTGGGATATGGAGATTACGAGCCTGGCGCCCTAGCTACTGAGCCACCTGGTCCCAGGTTTGTAAAAGAGTTGAGTTCGACAACTGTATCTAAATAAATGCTTCGTGCATGAGTAGATGCATGTCGTCTTATCTTGATAAGTGCTCTTCAATCATCGATGAGTCATCCGAAGTTTGTGAGGGGCGGGGGTGGCTCAGTCGGTAGCGCGCCAGGCTCGTAATCTGTAGTTCCCAGGTTCGAGTCCCAGCTGGGTCAGCGTTGAGATTTATCTCCGCAAAATTCCCCGCCCTGCCCACGGTCAGTAGGGGACACCGATGGGCTAGGAAAGGCCGCCGTCCGTTGGATGGGACGTTAAGCCGTGGCGCCGTGTGTGGGAGAGCCATACCCTGTGCACGTTAAAGAACACGCTGAATGGCCTTGACGGGAGGCTACCATCTGTCTCCCAACAGCTGTTCCAGTGGGTCCCCTCCCCCAACCTTTTCTGAGCCTTCGGGGTCCATGTGACCTGGCCATTTAGCCCATGATGTGCAAAAAAGTGCCGCTCAGAGGTAAAACAACCCAACCCAAATCCGAAATTTGTCTTGCATTCTGTTCGCCGAAAGTTGACATTTTTATCCGTTTATAACTCCCTTTAATCTCTTGGTGAGCCATTTTGTCGGATGGAACGTTAAGCCCATGTGCAGGAGAGCCATATAATGCACGTTAAAGAACACGGTAGATGGACTTTGAGGGGACGCTGTTTTTTGTTTTCTAACAACTGTCGCATATCCTTGGTGTTCTTGTGACCTGGCCATTTCGCTGGAAGATGATTTACTGTTACACAGCGGTACATAGACATGAGATGGAGGACGATTAGGCGAACTGAAGGCCAGTCACAAGTAGATGTCGGAAGATGTCTGAACTCCCTTCTCTAAAAGCAAATAATGTTTCCAGAAGAACATTATTTGCGTTTTTCTGGAAACGTTATTTGCCTTTAGAGAAACATTATTGCCAGTTTCGAAAGCAAATAATGTTTCCAGAAGACCATCACTGAGTTGCCCAAGGGCAACAAGGGGAAATGAGGACGTATTTTCGACTTACAGCTAGAAGACATAATCACACAGCATTGGCTCAACTGATATCTAGGTTATCGGTGGGGCTACTGGAACATTTGTTGCAACCTCTATCATTAGCAGGAGGCTTCGCGAAAGTGGTCTTTATGCTGGCCAACCAATAAGTATGTGCCCTTACTTTATGCCACAGAAGGCAACGACTGGACAAAACAACATGATTGTGCTGGGAATCAAAGGCTTTCGTTGATCTTTACTGATGCGTCCAATATGCTCAGTCGAACGACTCAAGAGGTATGCGAATTTGGAGAGGAACAAGGAATAGGGTCATCATCAACCAAACATCGTCGAGAGAGACATTTATGGAAGAGGGTTGTTTCATCTATGAGTGGCATTTTTGCACACAAATGACCAAGTCATAAGGACCCTGAGGGTTGGGTTGTTTTACTTCTGAGCGGCACTTTTTTGCACACCATGGGCTAAATGGCCAGGTCACATGGACTCCGAAGGCTCAGAGAAGTTTGGGGGAGGGGACCCACTGGAACAGCTGTTGGGAGACAGATGGTAGCCTCCCGTCAAGGCCATCCAGCGTGTTCTTTAACGTGCACAGGGTATGCCTCTCCCGCACACGGGGCCACGCTTAACGTCCCATCCGACGGACGGCGGCCTTTCCAAGCCCATCGGTGTCCCCTACTGACCGTGGGCAGGGCGAGGAATTTTGCGGAGATAGATCTCAACGCTGACCCAGCTGGGACTCGAACCTGGGAACTACAGATTACGAGCCTGGCGCGCTACCGACTGAGCCATCCCCGCCCCAGGACCCCGAGAGCTCAGAGAAGGTTTGGGGGAGGGGACCCATTGGAGAGCTGTTGGGAGAACTGGTAACCGCCCGCTAAGGTGTTAAAGCGTGTTCTTTAACGTGCATGTAGTATGGCTTTCCCGCACCAGAGCCATGGCTTAACGTCCTATCCGATAGAGGGCGGCCTTTCCAAGCCCATCGGTGTCCTCTACTGACCGAAGGCAAGGTGAAGAGTTCTGTGGAGATGAATTTCAACGCTCGCCCAGGTGGAACTCGAATAGTGTATAATACATTAAAGAGAAGATCTATGATGAAGGCAAGGCCTCGGCAAAAACACAGCATACATTAAAAAAATTTTGTGCATTATCTGGTCACTTGCTTCCACTTAATTCTTTTTTTTACAAATAATGTTCCAAAGCCAAGAATTATTCTCTTAATTGCTTCTTTACATCATTTTCTAATTTTCTCTTTGTAAATGCAGAGCTTAACTTTCAAACTGGTATATACTTCTAAACTTTTATAATATGGTTCATAAACTGTAGTCCCCGAGCATGGGAACTACAGATTACGAATCTGACACGTTATTCATTGAGCCATCCCCCGCCCCGTGGAAGAAAGTGCCACGATCTAAGAAGGCAGTTTCGCTGGGTGTCACACAGACATCTATTTTATTCCTACTGACACGGCTAGATGCAACTGAAATAAGATCCTAGACTCTTATGAGGGAACTTATATGCAGTAGGGGACAATTGCATTTCGCCAGAAGATAATGGCCATCGTCTCAGAACTTGACTGTCGACTAATTTTGGAAGTGAACGCTATCTGTCATAAAGGGTACCCAGCACATTCTCCTGACCACAATTCGAAAGAGAATGCTTGGAACGTTCTATGAAGGCATATGGCATTCTTCAATTTTCCTCCCTGGACCAGAGCAAGACCATTTAGATACATCACACCCGAACAGTGCACTAACAGAAGAAGTGATATTTTTTTAGTTGGGTTGGGTTGTTTTACCTCTGAGCGGCACTTTTTTGCACACCATGGGCTAAATGGCCAGGTCACATGGACCCCGAAGGCTCAGAGAAGGTTGGGGGAGGGGACCCACTGGAACAGCTGTTGGGAGACAGATGGTAGCCTCCCGTCAAGGCCATCCAGCGTGTTCTTTAACGTGCACAGGGTATGGCTCTCCCGCACACGGAGCCACGGCTTAACGTCCCATCCGACGGACGGCGGCCTTTCCAAGCCCATCGGTGTCCCCTACTGACCGTGGGCAGGGCGGGAAAGATATTTTTTTAGATATATTGGTGTTTTCGTAATAATATTTTCTCTTCAAATTCTTCTGGTAGTACTTTTTTAATATAGCAATTAATTTCAGAATTTTTATGCTATCTGAACGACACTCGGCGCTGCACGGGTCTCACTTTTAATCTGTCTATTTTGCTTTTGACTGCACTAACGGTTAGTTTTGCGAATTCTGCCCTACCCAGACACTTCAGCGCAGATTGAACGTGAAGAATTGCCCTGAGTCGCTCAGGTGGTTTCTGACGTCAGCGAGCGCTCTCTTAGCCCGTGACTTCGTCGCAAAGTATCGAGATCTTTATTTCGACAGAATGATTCCGATGTATTTGACAGAACGGTCCCAAATTTCATATGCTGGTTACTCATGGCTGACCTCGCTTTGGGTTAAAAAAATAAGGTCTGTAGCTGCAATGGGACGTTTTAAAATAATAATAATAATACCTCTGGAAAGGGGACGAATCTGGCAACGGCAGTAGATTTAAATATTATTATGAACCCTAAGTTCGCAGTTAGAGAATACTAAATGGCAACAATAATTTGACAACGATTATCGTTTCCTGTAGGGATGGCATGGTAAGTATTTTTGCTTTTAGCAGTCCTCCTTTTTGAATTGGGTCGGGGGGTGGCTCAGTCGGTAGCGCGCCAGGCTCGTAATCTATAGTTCCCAGGTTCCAATCCCAGCTGGGTCAGCGTTGAGATTTATCTCCGCAAAATTCCCCGCCCTGCCCACGGTCAGTAGGGGACACCGATGGGCTTGGAAAGGCCGCCGTCCGTCGGATGGGACGTTAAGCCGTGGCCCCGTGTGCGGGAGAGCCATACCCTGTGCACGTTAAAGAACACGCTGGATGACCTTGACGGGAGGTTACCATCTGTCTCCCAACAGCTGTTCAAGTGGGTCCCCTCCCCCAACCTTCTCCGAGCCTTCGGGGTCCATGTGACCTGGCCATTTAGCCCATGGTGTGCAAAAAAGTGCCGCTCAGAGGTAAAACAACCCAAACCTTTTGGAATCGACTTGAAATTTGGTACTGCAACCCGGACCACAACCATTCCGTGAAAATTTGAAGCGACTACTACGATTCTCTGATGAGTTATGGCTGCCACAGACGAATATATATTTGTTTAGTAACAATTTTGTAGGATTGGATAATTATAAAAATATTTTAAGTAGCTATGGGTTTGTCCAAACCAGAGGTTCCAAAACTTATTTGTCTTACCGCCCCCTTTTCAGAAAAAATATTACTCAGCGCCCCCCTGGAAATCTACCTTCTTTAAGCAAACAAACAGAAAGATGCAGTGACAAATTTGCATTCTTTTATGTATTTATATTTCTTCTTACGTCCTACAACATAGTAAAAAAAGATGTTGTAAATAAGACACCTTGAAGCTTGAAATTACAAAATTATTTATTAAAATCAACCATAGTAACATTCGACTTTAACTCTATGTTACACAACAGATAAAACATATACGAACAGTTTTTCAAAATTATCTTCCCTTCTTTCTTTATGCTTCCACCGACCCCCAATTGCACCCGAGGCTACTACCGACCCCCTGGATCGTTCCAGCGCCCCCCAGGGGGCGGTATCGCCCACTTTGGGAAACATTGGTCCAAACCATTCTGGACTACATACAAGAAGAATTTTCGGGGACTCACCATTTAAGCACTTGTATTGATTATATATTGATAAATAAAATTACAGATTCCTTACATTTGCTCTAGGACACACCAGTAAAATTGCATATCACTAGGACAGTGGTTCTCACACTTTTACTTACCTTCACGTACCCCCTGGAAATGTGTATGTAATTGGCGTACCCCTTGTATAGATAGAAAAAAACTATAGTTATAGTATAACAATGGTTATTTTTACTTTGTTACTAGATCTAGCGACTTTTGAGCTCTCACGGCGTACCCCAAAAATTTTACGTGTACCCCACGTTGAGAACCCTTACCCTAAGGCAGTGGTTCTCAAACTTTTATGCTTCAGGGTTGGGTTGTTTTAACTCTGAGCGGTACTTTTTTGCACACCATGGGCTAAATGGCCAGGTCACATGGACCCCGAAGGCTCAGAGAAGGTTGGGGGAGGGGACCCACTGGAACAGCTGTTGGGAGACAGATGGTAGCCTCCCGTCAAGGCCATCCAGCGTGTTCTTTAACGTGCACAGGGTATGGCTCTCCCGCACAGGGGGCCACGGCTTAACGTCCCATCCGACGGACGGCGGCCTTTCCAAACCCATCGGTGTCCCCTACTGACGTGGGCAGGGAGGGGAATTTTGCGGAGATAGATCTCAACGCTGACCCAGCTGGGACTCGAACCTGGGAACTACAGATTACGAGCCTGGCGCGCTACCAACTAAGCCATCCCTGCCCCTACTAATGATGTTACTAGTGAAACAGCCTATCGCAATGACCAGAAAGTACCTAATTAACACCTATTTTTATAGAAATACGGCCCTCGCCCAGCGCTCTGTTTTGCTGGAACCAATTAACAGCGTTAAACAAGGGCTATTGAGGAGGGACTATATCTATGGAGGATCCTGCCCTTCCTTATCATTTCTTCTTTTCAGAATACTAATAATGGTAATAGAGGCAAAAATGATTAAACTCATATTTCGTGCATTTTAAAAAAAATTCTTTAACTACCCACGAAACGGAGGAGTAAATGTTATAATGCATTGGAAATCCAGTCTCTTCCCTCCCCCTTTTTAATTTTTCTGCTCGATAGTGTTTCTTGGCGCCCTACTTGACACCGATGGGCTTGGAAAGGCCGCCGTCCGTCGGATGGGACGTTAAGCCGTGGCTCCGTGTGCGGGAGAGCCATATCCTGTGCACGTCAAAAAACACGCTGGATGGCCTTGACGGGAGGCTACCATCTGTCTCCCAACAGCTGTTCCAGTGGGTCCCCTCCCCCAACTTTCTCTGAGCCTTCGGGGTCCATGTGACCTGGCCATTTAGCCCACGGTGTGCAAAAAAGTGCCGCTCAGAGGTAAAACAACCCAACTAGATTTTTTTTTATGGATCTGGGCCTGAGCGAAAGTGTCCTTGTATATTTAAACATTAGTTATTCTGCCATTGCTCTGTCCAGTTCTGGTATGATGTAGAAGGCTTCCTCCCTGAATCGTGTCAAAATTTTTCGTGTCAAAATTTTCTCTCAGCTACCACAAGAAAAACGAGACCACGATATTTTAAAGTTAAAATCAGTGAGATTCGAGTGAAGGGGGAAATCTCTAAAAAAAGGAACATGAATGATAAAAACACGCTTGAGGAATAAGAATATCTTACCTATTCAAATTGCTTTTCTTTCTTTCGAAATTATCCAGTATAATATAGCCATTATATTTAGGCCACGAAGCACACAATATAGAGATCTAAATATCACATGATTATAAGCTTTCTTGTTCTACTGATGCACTTAATGCATTTTACGCGAAACAAACAACAAATGAATTTCTCTGCTCTTTGTTCCCAGTGCACGTTCGCGTGTCAAATGGCACTCAACCCTGACGTCACAGGGCTGGACTATAAACCAGTCAATCAGAAAGGATTGTTGTGAAGGTCAACAAAGGTGTAGCTTCTCAATCGTTGTAAAAAGGAACAAAATTAGCAGCAAAGGATTCATTGCTGGTTCTATAGTGTGACGAGTTGGATTGCTTTTCCACACAATGGGCTAAATGGCCAGGTCACAAGGACCCCAAGGGTTCAGAGTTTCGTAGAGGAAGAGGACCCACTAGATAGCTGTTAGGAGACGGATGGAAACTCCCGTGACGCCATCCAGTTTGTTCTTTAAGGTGCACAGGGTTTGGCTCTTTATACCCAGGGGGTGGGGGATTGTCTCCGTCGGTAGCGCACCAGGATCTTAATCTGTACTTCCCAGTTTCGAGTACCAACTGGGGCCAGCGTTGAGATTTATCTCCGCAAAACTCCCCGCCCTACTCTCGGTTAGTAGGGGACACTGATGGGCTTGAAAAGGCCATGTGTCGAATGGTACGTAAAGCCGTGGCCCCGTGTACGGGAGAGCCATGCCTTGTGTACGTTAAAGAACACGCTGGATGACCTTGACGGATGATCTGTGTTCGAACAGCTGTCCAGTGGGTCCATTTCCACCAACCTTTTCTGACCTCTCGGGGTCCTTGTGACTTGGCCATTTACATAATTATGAGCACAAAGTCTATTCAGAGGTGAAATAAACCTGTCACAAATGATTAACTGATCAGAAATTTAAATCGAAATACAACCCTAATGAAAATGATATAATGTGGAGACATCGCTTTCCGTCTTACATTAAAGAAGTAATGTAAAGTTCCTATACAATGAGCTAAAGAGACGAAAACCCCTAGGGACAGAAAAAGGTTGTGGTAAGAAATTGAAACCATTTCGAACCCGATATTATGTAACTCTTCTATATATATATTACCAAAACAATTATTTTTAAATAAGATACCGTTCAGGAATTTTTTTGTAATCCAATGTTTTCGCGAAGGCGAACTCTGAAAGTCCATCTTCGTTGATGGCTTGTAATCCAACGTTTCCGCGAAGGCGAACTCTGAAAGTCCATTTTCGTTGATGGCTAAGAGCATAGCTATCAAGTGCAATATTGATTAAATACGGTGACACTGATTAAACCATGTTTAGCATCATACGCATGAGCGTGGATTTCCTCTGTTGGTAGCACGTAAGTCTTGTAATGTTTTAATTTTGAGTCTACATTGTGCTTTGTTGAGAATTTTTCTGCTAACACAGCTCTGTTCTCGGTAATGAAGACATCGATGGGACTGGCAAAAAAAAAACACCGTTCATCGAATGAGGCTCGTAATCTGCAGTTCCCATGTTCGAGTCCCATCTGGGCTAGTTTGGAAAAGCCGCCGTCCGTAGGATGGAACATAAAGCCGTGTCTCTTGTGGGAAAGAGCCATACTCGCGTACTTATAGAACACGTTGGATGGCCTTGAGAGGATGGTACCATCTGTCTGTTAACAGTT
Organism: Ryuthela nishihirai; assembly: GCA_038380435.1. Lineage (NCBI taxonomy): Eukaryota > Metazoa > Arthropoda > Arachnida > Araneae > Heptathelidae > Ryuthela > Ryuthela nishihirai. The sequence goes on from JAWZYU010000661.1 coordinate 67,627, forward strand.
GTCCAGTGGGTTCCCTTCTTACAACCTTCTCGGGGTCCTTCTGACCTGGCCATTTAGTCCATTATGTGGAAAAAAGCATCACTCAGAGGTAAAGACTCAATCCAGTGGATCATCTTCTAAATAATTCTGAGATTTTGGGGTCCTTTTGTGACCTGTCCATTTAGCACATTTTGTGCAAAAAAAAAATCCGCTCAGATCAATCCAAATCACTTTCTCTGGTCTAAACCTTTGGGGTTTTTGTAACCTCTATTTAGTCTATTGCGTTAAGAAAAACACTTGCCAAAGATAAAACAACACACTCGATACATAGATAAGAATAAGCTCCATTGAAAGCAGGCAAGTACCTAGTCTTTCCAAGTACATTCCTCAAGTTTCACACAAGACAAGGCATGATATCTTGCATTGATTGTTAATATGACATTTGAAAAGTGTAAACAAGGTCTGAAAAATTACAAGAATTAAAACCAGTTGACAAATTTCAAATAGCATGGACTTTACTAAGGGATAAAAATGAATATGCGAATGTGTAAAGGTTCTTTGAAAGCGGCTTATTGATCATGAAAGTTCAATAGACACAATTTTTATGGCATCCATATTTCCAGATATATTTCTTTCGAATTTCAGGTTAGGTTTTTTTACAACTGCTTCTATCTCTGCAATTTCTAAATTCCGATTACACTATGTTGAAAAAAGTATCCGGAAACATCCATGTTATGTGAATGGAAAGTCACTTTCAAAGCTCCCTAACATTGAAAACAGAACTTTTACGCAAAAACTGTTATTGGCGATAAATTGTAGATGTGACTCAAATCTCTCTAAATATATTTCCCACAATATTCGTTCAATATTTAAAGAATGAATGGAATCTGAAGCATTTATTTTCAACTTTTGACACTTGTGAAAAAATACTTCAACAGATAAAACACAATTCTTGTAACAATTTGTTCACTAACATAAATTAAATATCTGATGATTGTATGACGATTCTTTAAGATTTCATCAATTTGGAGGCAATGTGACATTGAGGTCTTCTGTTAAATGGTCCCGCTTCAATGACTCTTTAAATATTGATCGGAGATTGTTGAAAATTGTCACTGCCACATTGCCTCCAAATTGATGAAATCTTAAAGAATCGTCATACAAACTTCAGATATTTAATTCATGTTAGTGAACAAATTGTTACAAGAATTGTGTTTTATCTATTGAAGTATTTTTTCACAAGTGTCAAAAGTTGAAGACAAATGCTTCAGCTTCCATTCATTCTTTAAATATTAAACGAATATTACGGGAAATATATTTAGAGAGATTTGAGTCACATCTACAATTTATCGCCAATAACAGTTTTTGCGTAAAAGGTTTATTTTCAATGTTAGGGGAGCTTTGAAAGTGGCATTTTCAACATCGAAGTGTCCGGACACTTTTTTTCAACATTGTGAACTGCTGTTTTAGCTAGCAATACACTTTCTCTTTTTGGTACCAATACTTGATAAATATGAACTTATAGAACACCATTTTACTAACGAAAAAAAAAAAGCATTTTCAAACAAGGTATACGAATAAAATAGGCAGTACTGAAAAATTATTTATTTTCTTGCATTTATCATGCTGTAATATTGTGCAAATTCACTAGAGAATAGATGCTGACACTAAACTCGTGCACTAGTGGAAAAAACTGGGATTTCAGTTTGGAATGGCTGATCTATAAATATAGGGTTGAGTTGTTTTACCTCTGAGCGGCACTTTTTTGCACACCATAGGCTAAATGGTCAGGTCACATGGATCCCGAAGTCTCAGAGAAAGTTGGGGGAAGGGACCCACTGGAACAGCTGTTGGGAGACAGATGATAACCTTCCGTCAAGGCCATCCAGCGTGTTTTTTAACGTGCATAGGGTATGGCTCTCCCGCACACGGGGTCACGGCTTAGCGTTCCATACGACGGACGGCGACCTTTCAAAGCCCATCGGTGTCCTCTATCTGAACGTGGGCAGGGTGGGAGAATTTTTCGGAGATAAATCTCAACGCTGACCCAGCTGGGATTCGAACCTGGGAACTACAGATTACGAGCCTGGCGCGCTACCGACGGAGCGCCCATCTATTAAATATACAAACTCATCAAACATTTACTGACGAAATTCTTCAATGTGAAAAATATTTCGAATGTGACTCAGTGATTTCAAATCATTTAAAAAATCAAGCAGTTGAAAAAAATACCACACTTTGCTGAATATATTTATTTTATATAAAAAAAGGTAACCTGACTAAGTACTTTATTTTATCAAAAAAGATAACCTGACCAAAGGTAACCTGACTAAGTATCCTTTGCCGAAAATCAACGAGCTTCTACGATACAAAAACGAAAATTGCTTAACATGCGCATTTGATGTTAAGCAATTTTCGTTTAACATCAAATATATGCCTATACAAAGTATGAGCCTATACAAAGTAGAAGTAGTTCCATGTTGAAATGCCACTTTTACAAAGTAGAAGTATTAGCCAAATCTTAACGTTCGGTGGATGCATTACATTTATTTCATCTCATATTAATCATCTCCAAAGCATTTTCATGCGTCAATTGTTACAGAATGCCTATCACAGAAATGCATCTCAAAGGTAGAAAACTGCGGATTTCACTTTATAATGTGAAGATATATTTCACTTTCTAATGTATTACAGTTGAACCGTGAAGCGTTTCTTTGTACTTACTTTGTGCTTACCAAGTGTCAGCAAGAGATGATGAAAGCCAGCTATGACTGATCGCCATAATCGGTCTCGGCTTTTCGAGACTCTTCCTTGATATAATTCATAATCTTGTTAACAAATTGCTTGCTAAGCCTTATGGTATTGAAACTTGTGTTGTCACAATCTACATTGAATGCTGAGAGGTGATGATGGTTTCTAAATCTTTCCTTATCATCCACCATCGAAATGGTTAATATTCATCTGACGTAGCACCTGAGGGTTTCGTATTCATTTGGCGGACCAATGAATGAATTATTAATTTTCTTTTGATAGGTATTAAAATTTTTCATTCATAAGAAGTTTAACCTATATAGTTAATATTGTTCATTTAGCTTACTCACTGATTAGTTAATATTGTTTGTTTAGCTTACTCACTGATTAGTTAATATTGTTTGTTTAGCTTACTCACTGATTAGTTAATATTGTTTGTTTAGCTTACTCACTGATTAGTTAATATTGTTCATTGAGCTTACTCTCTCATTAGTTAATGTTGTTTGTTTAGCTTACTCACTGATTAGTTAATATTTTCATTCAGCCTACTCTCTCATTAGTTAATATTGTTAGTTTAGCTTACTCACTGATTAGTTAATGTTGTTTGTTTAGCTTACTCACTGATTAGTTAATATTTTCATTCAGCCTACTCTCTCATTAGTTAATATTGTTAGTTTAGCTTACTCACTGATTAGTTAATGTTGTTTGTTTAGCTTACTCACTGATTAGTTAATATTGTTCATTCAGCTTACTCTCTCATTAGTTAATATTGTTAGTTTAGTTTCTCACTGATTAGTTAATGTTGTTTGTTTAGCTTACTCACTGGGTTGTTTGGGTTGTTCATTTAGCTTACTCTCTCATTAGTTAATATTGTTTGTTTAGCTTACTGACAGATTTGTTAATTTTGTTTGTTTAGCTTACTCACTGATTAGTTAATATTGTTCATTTAGCTTACTCTCTCATTAGTTAATATTGTTTGTTTAGATTACTCACTGATTAGTTAACATTGTTCATTTCGTTTACTCTCCGAATAGTTAATATTGTTTGTTTAGTTTCCTCAATGATTAGTTAATATTGTTTGTTTAGCTTACTCACTGATTAGTTAATATTGTTTGCATAGCTTACTTTCTGAGGAATTAATATTGCTTGTTTAATTTACTCTCTGAATAGTGGAGGAGAAAACGTTTTTTCAGTAGGTGCGGAGTAGAGAAATAAATGAAAATTTCAAGATAGAACTATTTAAGTTCATTTTATTTAGTTAATGAACATATTATGAACGTATTTAATTATTATTAATTTAAAATTATTTTTTTTAATTATGAACATGTTTAATGAACATATAATGAACATATATGTTATAATAACATGCATACATCACCTAAGAATAAAAAACGAAAAAAAAGGTGAAACTTAGTAATGAAAATGCACGCAAAAACATTTTTTAATGCAGGCAAATCTCGTTATAGACGCGGTGCTTGGGGTCCAAAAAATCGCATCGTGATATAAGCGGGATCGCGTCAGCAAAAATTTAAGCCATTTTTCGTCATTCAAACTTCGTACAGTCGTTCAAAAAAGTATCCGAACACTGTTGTTGATCACAGAATTCAGAAAAAATATCTGGCAACGATTTTTTTAGAAATTGGTGATCTGGCAACCTTCGTGTCACGTGACACGAAGGTTGCCAGATCACCAATTTCTAAAAAAATCGTTGCCAGATATTTTTTCTGAATTCTGTGATCAACAACAGTGTTCGGATACTTTTTTGAGCGACTGTACATCGGCAGGATCGGATTAACCAATAAGCCAAATAAGCACGTGCTTAGAGCATCAGGCGAAAGGGGGCACCACAAAAATACACAGAAAAAAAATCAAAGACTTTTTAAACAAAAAATTCCATGAACAGCTAAATATTTTAGTACCCATTTAGCACCCATCTTAAGTGTAAGTTTTGTTTAGAACAATAAAATTTTATTTTACGGTTTATATTTGTTGATATTTTGAATATTGATTTTAATATAATACGGGGGCACCAAAAACGTTTAAGTGCTTAGGCCCTTTAAAAGCCTTAATCCGGTCCTGTACATCGGTCAACTATATCAACTTATACCCCCTCAAGCAGCTGCTTGCCACAGAGGTCTGACAGGAGCCTGTCAGTTTATATGCCAGAGTAGAAGGTCTGAGAGGATGGCAGGACCTCAGCGGAAAAACAACACGAACATCCATGCCTTACCCGGGGCTCCACTTTTTGTGCACTATAAATTGCAATAGAAGGATTCACTTAAAAATCAAGTAAACAATATTATTACATGGAAAATTTAATGAATTAATATGCCAATTGTATACGAGCGCCTTCAGTAACAAAACAACTTGTCAGGTTGTTCATTTGAAATACAAATCAAATGTATGTTGCCAACAAAAGGTTACAAGTAAATGAATCAACTGCCGCTTCTTTCGGATGTCAAACGATAACAAGTATCGTGGATTCGCGATGGGTTGGGTTGTTTTTCCTCTGAGCGGCACTTTTTTGCACACCATGGGCTAAATGGCCAGGTCACATGGACCCCGAAGGCTCAGAGGTTGGGGGAGGGGACTTACTGGAACAGCTGTTGGGAGACAGATGGTAGCCTCCCGTCAAGGCCATCCAGCGTGTTCTTTAACGTGCACAGGGTATGGCTCTCCCACACACGGCGCCACGGCTTAACGTCCCATCCGACGGACGGCGGCCTTTCCTAGCCCATCGGTGTCCCCTACTGACCGTGGGCAGGGCGGGGAATTTTGCGGAGATAAATCTCAACGCTGACCCAGCTGGGACTCGAACCTGGGAACTACAGATTACGAGCCTGGCGCGCTATCGACTGAGCTACCCCCGCCCCCAATTCTTGAGTGAAAAATTACGTTTCATACAACAAAAAAAGGGAGCCACGCTTGCATCGCATTATAAGCGAAATCGAGTTCTGTCGGATTGCGTTTTAATAGGATTTACCTGTATTAATAAACAAAAATAAATGATACGCTTCCAAATACATGAAAAAATGGAAAAAAAAATCAAAATTATATTTCATTAAGGAAAAGACATTGTGTTTTTGGTATACATGTTATTTTTGAGCATAATGTTTAAATTAATTTCTCGAAGTTGGGGGAGGAGATCAACATAAATTCTTCCTCCCCGCCCCCCTTTCGACATACATGGTTTTACAAAAATTCTTTGGGTGGGAGTTGCTCAGTCGGTAGCGCGCCAGGCTCGTAATCTGTAGTTCCCAGGTTCGAGTCCCAGCTGGATCAGCGTTGAAATTTATCTCCGCAAAATTCCCCGCCCTGCCCACGGTCAGTAGGAAACAAGGACGGGCTTGGAAAGACCACCGTCCGTCGGATGGGACGTTAAGCCGTGGCCCCGTGTGCGGGAGAGACATACCCTGTTCACGTTAAAGAACACGCTGGATGGCCTTGACGGGAGTCTACAATCTGTCTCCCAACAGCTGTTCCAGTGGGTCCCCTCCCCCAACCTTCTCTGAGCCTTCGGGGTCCATGTGACCTGGCCACTTAGCCCATGATGTGCAAAAAACTGTCGCTCAGAGGTAAAACAACCCAACCCAACAAAAACACTCCTAATTCGGTGAAAGCAGATAATGTTCCATAATAATTTCGAATTTCTGACAAACAGTTATTTCTAAATTCCAATATCTTAAATTTCTCAGATAACAAATGACACCACCAACTCCGAGCTATTTTTTTCATCGGAGCATCAGACCGTAATAAACACTGAAAGCCTCCGAATTAGGTCTGTCATCTCGAAAAGAGGAAAAGACGTATTTTATCATTGTCTTAACAACGCAAAGGATATTGCAATCGAAGTCTTTGCCTGGAACAATTTAGATCACTGGTGCAACCCGCATTTCTTGAAAAATAGGAAAATAAATACATTTCTGCACTCGGTACGAAGCGGAACAGAAGACTTACAGTGGCGAATCAGATGCAGATTATTCTTTGAGAATAATCTTTTTCTGTTGAAAAGATAAACGAAATGTTAAAGGAGTCTCCCCCAAAGTATTTGGTTCCGGACATTCCCCTTTTTGTGTCCAGATCTGAAAACTACCCTTGCGTGTAAGGATTTTCGGCAATATCTCAAGATTGCGATGTGTTATCTAACCACAATGATTTATGTGCTGCACGATCGATCAAATTGCTACGAACCGAAGCAACAGAAGAGAATTTCCTTTTTCTCATCCCCTCCAAAGATAAAAATATTCGTGGATGTTGAAAGTAATATGATGAATGATTTTTGCTACTTATAAAAAAGACAGTTAAATGATATATTCTACGGCTAATAAAATAATAAGAATTCAGTGAAGTCATATATTAGAGTCCCCAGAGGTTCTTCTATTATATCTGACATTTTGAAGTTAAGGTTGAATCTATGTGGAATTTTTCTGTTCGGTTGAGCGTTTTTTTTTTTTGGAAATTTAGGAAGCTTCGGAAAGTGCGATTCGTATTTTTTTTGTCAATATCTATCCAACACAAAAAATAACTTTAAATTTATCTCTAAAAGAGGGGGCGGGGGTGGCTCAGTCGGTAGCGCGCCAGGCTCGTAATCTGTAGTTCCCAGGTTCGAGTCCCAGCTGGGTCATCATTGAGATTTATCTCCGCAAAATCCCCCACCTTGCCCACGTTCAGATAGAGGACACCGATGGGCTTGGAAAGGCCGCCGTACGTCGTATGGGACGCTAAGCCGTGGCCCCATGTGCGGGACAGCCATACCTTGTGCACGTTAAAGAACACGCTGGATGGCCTTGATGGAAGGTTATCATCTGTCTCCTAACAGCTGTTCCAGTGGGTCCCCTCCCCCAACCTTCTCTGAGCCTTCGGGGTCCATGTGACCTGGCCATTTAGCCCATGGTGTGCAAAAAAGTGCCGCTCAGAGGTAAAACAACTCAACTCTCTAAAAGAGAATAGGTTCGATTCTTATAGTGGGCGGACTCGAAAATAAACGTCAAAATGAGAGTAATATCTCGTTTTGTTTTTTTGAAAACGAGATAACTAGAAGAACAACATATCGACTCTGACGATCATGAAATCCTAGTTTTCAAAGAGTGAGAAAAGGTTAGCCATTGATGGTGTAGTGGTCTAGCATAACAGGTATGTTTCCTGGAGACGTGGGTTCGAATCCCACTCATGGCAAACCCAAATTTTTTTCAGCTCATCATTTCATGAAGTTAACCTTTTTGAGAGTTACCCTTTCTAATGCCTCTCCTTTTTTACTCTTTCTAACATTTTTCACCGAATCGAAACTTTTTTTTCGGTTTGAAAATAGTTGAAATAATATTTACCTTGTATACAAATTTACAAGTACTTTGATGTTGTATCCATTGATTACAACTGTTTTTATTATTGACCCAAAACATGCAAGGGGTTGGGTTGTTTTACCTCTGAGCGGCACTTTTTTGCAACACCATGGGCTAAATGGCCAGGTCACATGGACCCCGTAGGCTCAGAAAAGGTTGGGGGAGGGGACCCACTGGAACAGTTGTTGGGAGACAGATGGTAGCCTCCCGTCAAGGCCATCCAGCGTGTTCTTTAATGTGCACAGAGTATGGCTCTCCCGCACATGGGACCACGGCTTAACGTCCCATCCGACGGACGGCGGCCTTTCCAAGCCCATCGGTGTCCCCTACTGACCGTGGGTAGGGCGGGGAATTTTGCGGAGATAAATCTCAACGCTGACCCAGCTGGGACTCGAACCTGGGAACTACAGAATACGAGCCTGGCGCGCTACCGACTGAGCCACTCCCGCCCCACAAAACATGCAAATAACGCTATTAATCTAAGAGTATCCAATCTCTGTTTTTTGAATTGCTCGTTTCTGCATGTGCAGGAAACATTCCGGATAAAACACGCATAAATTGCAACGTATTATTTTAAATTGACGAAATATTATTTATATAAAATATAGAAAACTATTTTTGCTGGTAGTTATAACATGATATTAAACATATTTCAGTAATTTTAAAATAATATAAATGGAAAATAAATTTCATTTATCTAAATGTACGAAATTTTAAAGTAGAGACAGAAAGAGGAATTTTTATTAGCTACAGACTGAATCATAGTCATATGAAATGCGAATTTTTTCCGTATTCATAAAGCAATGTGATTAGTAAGTTTTTCGAGATATATAACAATTAAACTTCGATAGAAAATGTCATAATTCTAGAGACAGTTATCAAGTCTCTCACAATCCGTCAAATTACACGAATATGTTCGCAAACTCTAATATCTTCAACTCATAGTGGTTTTCGATGAGTCTGAAACGTTCCATTCCTCTCTCCTGAGTAGAGAATAAAAATGGCCTTCGCAGGAGGCGATAACATCCCATGGTTTACAGGTAACATACGTATCCTGATATGATATCAGGTACTCTGTGACAGTCTCAGATCTAGAAAAAAAATAGAGGTGGGGGGGGAGGTGTGCAAGGAACGTAATGAAATCGAAATAAAGTAAAGGAGGGGGGGGGGGAAGACTGGGTTGGGTTGTTTTTCTTCTGAGCGGCACTTTTTTTTTTTAACACAATGCGCTAAATGGCCAGGTCACAAGGGCCCCGAAGACTCAGAGAAGGTTGGGAGGGGGGACCCACTGGACAGCTGTTAAGAAACAGATGGTAGCTTCCCATTAAGGTGGGGGCGGGGGTGGCTTAGTCGGTAGCGCGCCAGGCTCGTAATCTGTAGTTCTCAGGTTCGAGTCCCAGTTGGGTCAGCGTTGAGATTTATCTCCGCAAAAATTCTCAGGCCTGCCCACGGTCAGTAGGGGACACCGATGGGCTTGAAAAAGCCGACGTCCGTCGGATGGGACGTTAAGCCGTGGCCCCGTGTGCGGGAGAGCCATACCCTGTGCACGTTAAAGAACACGCTGGATGGCCTTGACGGAGGCTACCATCTGTCTCCCAACAGCTGTTCCAGTGGGTCCCCTCCCCCAACCTTCTCTGAGCCTTCGGGGTCCTTGTGGCCTGGCCATTTAGCCCATTGTGTGCAAAAAAGTGCCGCTCAGAGGTAAAACAATCCAACAATCCAAACCCATTAAGGCCATCCAGTGTGTTCTTTAACACTCACAATGTATGGCTCGCTCTCGAACACGGCTTAACGTTCCATCCGACGGATGCTTTTCCAAGCCCATTGGTATCCCCTACTGACCGTGGGCAGCGCAGGGAGTTTTGTGAAGATAAGTCTCAACGTTATCCCAGCCGGGATTCGAACCTGAGAACTGCAGATTACGGGTTTGGCGCGCTACCGACTGAAATCCCGGCGCCCCAGGGCAGAGACTGAATTTCTGCTGCAATGCATTTTTCCCTTCGTTTTAGAGATTTTCAAAAAATGTCTGAAAAAATGTCTGAAATTTGCGCAAGTTTAATAACTTTTCGCGTCCATTATCTTTACTGGTGTCACGAAAGGGGGGATGTGCATGGGTCTCTTCGCCCCCCAGAAATCTGGCCTTACTCTGTGACATATACCATCGAGACGAATGCTTTACCAGTGATTGATCAGTGTTAGTCGTAACCTGATGTTCCAAGGTTCGAATCTTTACTATGCTTAACTTGAGATTTTCTCTATTGAACACCGCTCTGTCTAGAATGAGAAAGAGGAACAGCTGTGGGATTGGAAAAGTAAGAATACGAGATATTAAAACCGTATTCACGAAAACTATACCTCGTATACGTTAAAGAACATGTTGGACATCCTAGATGCGATACTTTCATCTGACTCCTAATACTTGTCCAGTGTGTCCTCTGGCGGGGAATGGCTGAGCTAGTAGCACGCCAGGCTCGTAATCTGAAGCTCCCAGGTTCGAGTTTACACCTGGACCAGCATTGATATTTAACTCCGCTAACCACATCCGTGTGCTGTCCCGTGGCCGAGTGGTTAGCGCGCTTGGCTACTGATCTAAGGGATCTGGGTTCGGGTTCGAGCCCCGGGTGAAGGCATGGATGTTCGTGTTGTTTTTCTTCTGAGGTCCTGCCATTCTCAGAGACCTTCTACTATGACATATAAACTGACAGGCTCCTGTCAGACCACTATGGCAAGCAGCTGCTTGAGGGGGTACTTATTTTTTATTTAACCACATCCTGCCTTTTGCAAGAAAGGGGATAACCGATGAGCTTGGAAAGGATGCCGTCCATCGGATGGGACGTAAAGATGCTGGTCAGTGTGCAAAAGGGCCATATAATATGCACCTCAAAGAACACACTGGATAGCCCTGATAGGAGGCGGGGGTGGCTCAGTCGGTAGCGCGCCAGGCTCTAATCTGTAGTTCCCAGGTTCGAGTCCCAGCTGGGTCAGCGTTGAGATTTATCTCCGCAAAATTTCCCCGCCTTGCCCACGGTCAGTAGGGGACACCGCTGGGCTTGAAAAGGCCGCCGTCCGTCGGATGGGACGTTAAGCCGTGGCCCCGTGTGCGGGAGAGCCATACCCTGTGCACGTTAAAGAACACGCTGGATGGCCTTGACGGGAGGCTACCATCTGTCTCCCAACAGCTGTTCCAGTGGGTCCCCTCCCCCAACCTTCTCTGAGCCTTCGGGGTCCTTGTGGCCTGGCCATTTAGCCCATGGTGTGCAAAACAGTGCCGCTCAGAGGTAAAACAATCCAATCCAATCCTGATAGGAGGCTACCATCTATCTCCTAACAGCTTTCCAGTTGGCCCCTATCCCAACCTTCTCTGAGCGGGGCGGGGGTGGCTCAGTCGGTAGCGCGCCAGGCTCGTAATCTGTACTTCCCAGGTTCGAGTCCCAGCTGGGTCAGCGTTGAGATTTATCTCCGCAAAATTCCCCGCCCTGCCCACGGTCAGTAGGGGACACCGATGGGCTTGGAAAGGCCGCCGTCCGTCGGATGGGACGTTAAGCCGTGGTCCCGTGTGCGGGAGAGCCATACCCTGTGCACGTTAAAGAACACGCTGGATGTCCTTGACGGGAGGCTACCATCTGTCTCCCAACAGCTGTGCCAGTGGGTCCCCTCCCCCAACCTTCTCTGAGCCTTCGGGGTCCATGTGACCTGGCCATTTAGCCCATGGTGTGCAAAAAAGTGCCGCTCAGAGGTAAAACAACCCAACCCAACCTTCTCTGAGCGCTAAGGATCCTTGCGACCGAGATATTTAGCCCATTGTGCCTAAGAAGTGTCGTTTATAGGTAAAACAGCTTAACTTAGTGGGTCCTATTTCCGCTAATCAACTCTGAACCCTTGGGGTCCTTATGTCTTGGCTATTTAGCCCGTTTTGTGCCCAAAAATATCACTCAGAAGTAAAACAACCCAATCTTTACAGATTTAAAATATTATAATGGGCATTTCTTAGAAAAGAATGTATATAAAAATCACCCAAACTAATTTTAAGTTAATCCAGCTTTTTGAAGGCAGTTAACGTATATCGGGTTCAGCTCAAGAAGTGGTTCCTAACCTTTTTGAGCTCAGCGATCTCCTATATTCTTTTAATATTTCACGGAATTCAAAATTTTTTTTCTGTGCTAAAACTAGGTGAAATAATATTTACCGTGAAAACAACTTTAGGAGTATTTTGATACTATAGCCAGGAACTTTTAAGTCTTTTTGCCGACACAAAACATGAATAACCCATTTCGTCCCTCCCCCTATATTACGCCAATAATTATTCAATATTCTGTTTAATATTTTTTTACCGAAAATCTGAAGACCCCCCCCCCCAAATCCTAAACATCTCAAAGGTCCCAAGGAAGGTGGGGTGGGGGTGGCTCAGTCGGTAGCGCGCCAGGCTCGTAATCTGTAGTTCCCAGGTTCGAGTCCCAGCTGGGTCAGTGTTGAGATTTATCTCCGCAAAATTCCCCGACCTGCCCACGGTCAGTAGGGGACACCGATGGGCTTTAAAAGGCTGCCATCCGTCGGATGGGACGTTAAGCCGTGGTCCCGTGTGCAGGAGAGAGCCATACCATGTTCACGTTAAAGAACACGCTGGATGGCCTTGACGGGAGGCTACCATCTGTCTCCCAACAGCTGTTCCAGTGGGTCCCCTCCCCCAACCTTCTCTGAGCCTTCGGGGTCCATGTGACCTGGCCATTTAGCCCATGGTGTGCAAAAAAGTGCCGCTCAGAGGTAAAATAACCATACCCAAGGAAGGGATGGATCTTTCATTGGGAATCATTGAGCCAAAGATAAAAAAATTAATCTTTAAATAATTTTCTTTCATCATAGGGCCTCCTAACTTGCAGAACTTTCCGTCCAAGAGTCTCCCGGTAGCGCGCCTGGCTCGTAATCTGCAATTCCCAGGTTCTAGTCCCACCTGGGTCAGCATTAGGATTTAACTCCACAAAATCCCCGCTCTACCTCGGTTAACAGGGGACACCAATGGGCTTGAAAACGCGGCCATCTGTCGGATGGTAAATAAGGCTATGGCCCTGTGCGGGAGAACCATCCTTGTTCACGTTAAAGAACACGCTGGATGGTTTTGACTGGAGGCTACCATCTGTCTCCTAACAGTTGTCAAGTTGGTCCCCTCTCCCGACCTTCTCTGAGCTCTCTGGGTCCTTGTGACTTGGTCATTTAGTCCATTGTGGGCGCAAAAAGTACTGCTCAGAGGTAAAACAACCCAACCCAAACTTGGTGACCTTGCCATTTGCCCCTACTGTGTACAAATAAAAGTACTGCTCAAAGGTAAAACAACCCAACCCAAACTTGGTGACCTTGCCATTTGCCCCCACTGTGTACAAATAAAAGTATTGCTCTAAGGTAAAACAACCCAACCCAAATTTGGTGACTTTGTCATTGTGTGCAAAATGGTACCTCTCAGAGATAAAACGATCCAACCCAACCCCTGCCATATTTATTTAAAGCTAAAATGCTTCTGGTTTCTGTTGTTTGACTCTAAAATCATCATTATGTTTAGATTTTAGATAAGTCATTGCGCTAATTTCCGTTGAGGTCTCACCTCCTTAACAAGTTTTTTCCACTTCCTATGGCAATTTCCACCGATGGCCCAGTGTCAGACCTCCGTGACGAGTGTCTGCCTGAGGGAAGGTTTATTTTTGTTAATTGCTCTCAACAGAAACCGTTTAGATGCTGAAGAAGATGTTGAAGACTCTTTACGTCAACGGCTAAGCCTCGATATAATGCTATGATAAGATGATTAGTAATGACGATTAATCACGTTGAGTTGAATTTCTTTCAGAAGCGCCTATTTGTTTTTCAATTGTGATTCTGTGGGTTTGGTTGTTTACGTAGGAACGGCACATTTTTGAGAACAGCGGGCTAAATGGTCAGGTCACAAGCACCCCGAGGACTCAGAGAAGTGGGGGCAAGGGGACGATCTAGTCAAAAAATACTGAAGCATAATTTGTCGGACCAATTTTCATCATTTTAGTTTTCTTTCTGTTTATCATCAAACTTCCTCTATTACCAGTCTCCTCAACAGCCCTAATGATAGAGTTCATCTCGTCAACATCATTTGCCAAAAAAAGACCATATCGTCAACATAATTTAGTTAAATATTTTCTAATCTTTAAATTAGTTGATTCAGGAGATTTTTGTTGTGACCGCATTAAGGTTGTTGTTATCCTACTACTGAGCGGCACTTTTTGCGTACAATGGGCTAAACGGCCAGGTCCCAAGGACCCCGAAGGCTCAGAGAAGGTTGTGGGGAGAGGACCTACTGGAACAGCTGTTGGGAGACAGATGGTAACCTCCCGTCAAGGCCATCCAGCATGTTCTTTAACGTGCACAGGGTATGGCTCTCCCACACATGGGGATTAACGTCTCATCCGACAGACGGCGCCCTTTTCCAACCCATCGGTGACCCCAACTGCCGAGGGTAGGACGGAAGTATTGCGGAGATAAATTTCAACGCTGGACCAGGCAGGATTTGAAATTGGAAACTGCAGATTATGAGCCTGGCGCGCTACTGATTGAGCCATCACTACCTCCGCCCCATTAAGGGAAGGGGACTAGAGAGCTTCACTAGAGAGCTGTAAGGAGACAGATGGAAGCTTTCTTTCACGATTATCCAGCGTATTCTTTAACGTGCACAAGGTATGGCTCTCTGCACACGAGGTCACAGCTTAACCCAGGCTCGTAATCTGTAGTTCCCAGGTTCGAGTCCCAGCTGGGTCAGCGTTGAGATTTATCTCCGCAAAATTCCCCGCCTTGCCCACGGTCAGTAGGGGACACCGATGGGCTTGGAAAAGCCGCCGTCCGTCGGATGGGACGTTAAGCCGTGGCTCCGTGTGCGGGAGAGCCATACCCTGTGTACGTTAAAGAACACGCTGGATGGCCTTGACGGAAGGCTACCATCTGCCTCCCAACAGCTGTTCCAGTGGGTCCCCTCCCCCAACCTTCTCTGAGCCTTCGGGGTCCATGTGACCTGGCCATTTAGCCCATGGTGTGCAAAAAAGTGCAGCTCAGAGGTAAAACAACCCAAACAACAACACAGCTTAATGTCCCATCCGACTGACGGCGGCCTTTCCAAGCCCATCGGTTGGTTTGGGTTGTTTTACCTCTGAGCGGCACTTTTTTGCACGCCATGGGCTAAATGGCCAGGTCACATGGACCCCGAAGGCTCAGAGAAGGTTGGGGGAGGGGACTCACTGGAACAGCTGTTGGGAGACAGATGGTAGCCTCCCGTCAAGGCAATCCAGCGTGTTCTTTAACGTGCACAGGGTATGGCTCTCCCGCACACGGAGCCACGGCTTAACGTCCCATCCGACGGACGGCGGCCTTTCCAAGCCCATCGGTGTCCCCTAATGACCGTGAGCAGGGCGGGGAATTTTGCGGAGATAAATCTCAACGCTGACCCAGCTGGGACTCGAACCTGAAAACTACAGATTACGAGCCTGGCGCGCTACCGAATGAGCCCCCCCCCCCCCCCCCAAGCCCAGCGGTGTCCCCTTTCTGATCGATGATAAAGTAACATCTCTCAATCTCAACGCTAGCGCAGATGGGATTCAAAACTGGAACTGCAGATTACGAGACAGATGCGCTGGCGACTGAACGAACACATCCCGACCGAATTAATGAAAAGTAAATTAAATGCTAAGCATATATAAACAGTTCTTAAAGGAAACTCATAATAAAAACAAATTTTTTTGCGAATATAAAAGTTTTTACTTTCTGTTTCTAACACTTAATTAATCCTTATCATACACAGTGTACAGGCACACGAAATTTGGTTAGAGTCTTTTATAATAAAATAACGAATGCTGTAAGCTGGATTATATATTGATACGCTTCTTTAAAACATTCTTTTTGTCGAGAATTTATATGAGAAATAAGATTATCATTCACAGTTGATTGGGTCGGGGGTGGCTCAGTCGGTAGAGCGCCAGGCTCGTAATCTGTAGTTCCCAGGTTCGAGTCCCAGCTGGGACAGCGTTGAGATTTATCTCCGCAAAATTCCCCGCCCTGCCCACGGTCAGTAGGGGACACCGATGGGCTTGGAAAGGCCGCCGTCCGTCGGATGGGACGTTAAGCCGTGGTCCCGTGTGCGGGAGAGCCATACCCTGTGCATGTTAAAGAACATGCTGGATGGCCTTCACGGGAGGCTACCATCTGTCTCCCAACAGCTGTTCCAGTGGGTCCTCTCCCCCAACCTTCTCTGAGCCTTCGGGGTCCATGTGACCTGGCCATTTAGCCCATGGTATGCAAAAAAGTGTCGCTCAGAGGTAAAACAACCCAACCCAAATGATCAGTTTTTTTTTTTTCAATTATTGAAATTGTCTGATGTCCTTATGAGACACGCACTTGAGGACTGCTGCTGAAGATCATTTAAGGCCCCAATTTCCCCTTGCAATAAATTCCTTATAATATGACTGAAAAGCAAATTAAATAAGCAAGAAACGAAGGACAACTTTATCGAAGTTAGTAGTAATACGAAACCAATTGCTAAAAATTATCTCTCATGTAGAAAGTTATCATTACGTTAACTAACTTCAAGTATCAAAAGCTTTTTATAAACCTACAAAGCAAATAACCACAAGTTTTTGAATTTGTAAACATTTTTCAAGAATCTGCCTAAGAGAAAACATTTCATCTACTCATCCGGTATCACTTCGGAAACTAAACGGGGCGGTGGTGGCTCAGTGTGTAGCGCGCCAGGCTCGTAATCTGTAGTTCCCAGGTTCGAGTCCCAGCTGGGTCAGCGTTGAGATTTATCTCCGCAAAATTCCCCGCCCTGCCCACGGTCAGTAGGGGACACCGATGGGCTTGAAAAGGCCGCCGTCCGTCGGATGGGACGTTAAGCCGTGGCCCCTTGTGCGGGAGAGCCATACCCTGTGCACGTTAAAGAACACGCTGGATGGCCTTGACGGGAGGCTACCATCTGTCTCCCAACAGCTCTTCCAGTGGGTCCCCTCCCCCAACCTTCTCTGAGCCTTCGGAGTCCATGTGACCTGGCCATTTAGCCCATGGTGTACAAAAAAGTGCCGCTCAGAGGTAAAACAACCCAACTCGGAAACTAAACTGTTCATCACGCAGTTGTCCGTCAACCAGTTATTAAATTCTATTAAGCACAAGAACTTTTCTTCAAACATAGGCTGATCCTTCATCGCAAGAACTTTAAGAATAGGGATAGAAAAATGCTGTACTCAAATCCTTACGAACGACATCTTATCATAAAAGATATTCAAAATTTGAGTCAACCATGTGAAAACAGAAGCGTTCTCACTTTAAGAACATCAAATTGTAATTTCATCTACCCATAGAGATTTATGCAGTTTTAATCTATAATGAGCCAAAGTAACTTCCATTCAAAGGAGGTCTAAGGAAAAGAAGGCTGGCTTTGAAGAAGCGTAAATAGGAATTCCGTTCTGTGGAATTTTACCAAAGCTGAACGTTGCAAATTGATGTGCAGGCACAAAAACAACTGTAAGGGGCGATGTGTGCATGCGCAGTGTAATCATTTTAGCCCACTGCAGCTATGGTTTGTCTTACTATTGGTATATATATTGCGATTTAACCAGTATTTCCAAATGTTTAATAGCCATGGATGTTTGGCACAGTGGTAGCTGACTCTAAAATTATTCAATGAGTGTTTTATCCCGTTCAGGAATATATTTTACGATACCTGGAAAAGCCGTTGTAGGTTTATTTTGAGTAATTTTGACGAATTTTTAAAATTAATACATTAAATCATCATGCGAATATATATAAGTAAATGTATGTTGCAGGTTTGTGTTCCCTGGAGCATATCAATGTACATTGGCTTCTGCACTTTGCTCTAACAGTGTAATTCCTTTTTTTATGGTTGATGTGGAAAGTGCTTGCTGCCATTTGTTGAACGTTTATACAAGTACAAAACTCGATATGATATTTATTGAAAATATCAGTAATTGGATAAAATATAATTATATAGATCATGTTATCGTGCATTGACACATAAATCTCAATTTATTATAATATACTAAATGCTGTAGGTTGTTCAAAATATTAAAATTTTGTTCTTTAGCATAGCTACTACCAGTTTTACAAAATTGGATTTTATTAAAGAAAATGATTTCATTACTTTTTGATATTTTCTCTCCAAACGAAAAGAAAAATTATGAGTGTACCTCATGAAGAAAATGAACATTTTTTCAGAGTCAAAGTGTATGTAAAATTAGTCACGTGGTGTAAACAATTGAAAACTTTGCTTGGCGGTGGAAAATTAATGCTGGGAACTCGCTCCTCTCCCTGGCTAGGTGACTTCACTGCAATGCACGAATTTGCCATGTTTAGAGGGCGCTGCAATCGAAAAGTTTACGTCTATGGAAGCTAGCTCTCTTCTCCCTTAGATACTCCTTGCTTCCACTGTTAGGATCGAATAGGAGTTGGGTTGGGTTGTTTTACCTCTGAGCGGCACTTTTTTGCACACCATGGGCTAAATGGCCAGGTCACATGGACCCCGAAGGCTCAGAGAAAGTTGGGGGAGGCGACCCACTGGAACAACTGTTGGGAGACATATGGTAGCCTCCCGTCAAGGCCATCCAGCGTGTTCTTTAACGTGCACAGGGTATGGCTCTCCCGCACACGGGGCCACGGCTTAATGTCCCATCCGACGGACGGCGGCCTTTCCAAGCCCATCGGTGTCCCCTACTGACCGTGGGCAGGGCGGGGAAATTTGCGGAGATAAATCTCAACGCTGACGCAGCTGGGACTCGAACCTGGGAACTACAGATTACGAGCCTGGCGCGCTACCGACTGAGCCACCCCGCCCCAAAAAATAGTATTGAGGTGAGTATTCCATTGTGTAACGCAGTGGTTCTCAATCTTTTATGCTTCACGTATCCCGTGGAAGTGTGTATGTAACTGGCGTACCCCTTGTATAGATAGATAAAACTATAGTATAACAATGGTTATTTTTATTTTGTTACTAGATCTAGCGACTTTTGAGCTCTCACGGCGTATCCCAAAAAAGTTTACCGCGTACCCCATGTTGAGAACCCCTAGAGTAACGGATATCTTTTGAAATTCCCGCCACATAGCATCCGATTAGTGAACGAGAAAGAAGACAAAGAATATTCTTATTTCTTCAGGTGATCAAGAAGGTAGAACTTTTCACTTCCCGCAACTATAAAGGTATGTTCTACAGTACTTTCCTAATCCCAGGTTCGAGTCCCAGCTGGGTCAGCGTTGAGATTTATCTCCGCAAAATTCCCCGCCCTGCCCACGGTCAGTAGGGGACACTGATGGGCTTGGAAAGGCCGCCGTCCGTCGGATGGGACGTTAAGCCGTGGCCCCGGGTGCGGGAGATACCCTATGCAAGTTAACGAACATGCTGGGTGGCCTTCACGGGAGGCTACCATTTGTCTCCCAACAGCTGTTCCAGTGGGTCTCCTCCCCCAGCCTTCTCTGAGCCTTCGGGGTCCATGTGACCTGGCTATTTAGCCCATGGTGTGCCAAAAAGTGCCGCTCAGAGGTAAAACAACCCAACAACTCAACTCCATTTTCCCAGGTTCGAGTCCCAGCTAGGTCAGCGTTGAGATTTATCTCCGCAAAATTCCCCGCCCTGCCCACGGTCAGTAAAGGACACCGATGGGCTTGGAAAGGCCGCCGTACGTCGGATGGGACGTTAAGCCGTGGTCCCGTGTGCGGAAGATACCCTATGCAAGTTAACGAACACTGTGGATGGCCTTGACGAGAGGCTACCATCTGTCTCCCAACAGCTGTTCCAGTGGGTCCCCTCCCCCAACCTTCTCTGAGCCTTCGGGGTCCCTGTGACTTGGCCATTTAGCCCATGGTTGCAAAAAAGTGCCGCTCAGAGGTAAAACAACCCAACCCAGTACTTTCCTAAACCGAAATTCTTTGTGAAAATTTAATTTTCCACAGAACTTTTAATTTCTTCGGATAAAAATGAGATCTAAGGCAGTCAAGTCTTCCAAAGCCAATTCTGGTATGTTAAAAAAGAACTCTGCCAAAACTATTGTAAAAGATAAAGACGATAATGAAAGCTCCACAAGTAGTGCTAAAATTGGTCAGATTTTCAGTTCTGAGTCTGGTTCTTCTCATAATAGCAACCAAGATGCCAATGAAGTGGAAGCCATATCTCACTGTGGAACACTATTTACCACTTTCAGATGGGGCGGGGGTGGCTCAGTCGGTAGCGCGCCAGGCTCGTAATCTGTAATTCCCAGGTTCGAGTCCCAGCTGGGTTAGCGTTGAAATTTATCTCCGCAAAATTCCCCGCCCTGCCCACGGTCAATAGGGGGACACCGATGGGCTTGGAAAGGCCGCCGTCCGTCGGATGGGACGTTAAGCCGTGGCCCCGTATGCGGGAGAGCCATGCCCTGTGCACGTTAAAGAACACGCTGGATGGCCTTGACGGGAGGCTACCATCTGTCTCCCAACAGCTGTTCCAGTGGGTCCCCTCCCCCAACCTTCTCTGAGCCTTCGGGGTTCATGTGACCTGGCCATTTTAGCCCATGGCGTGCAAAAAAGTGCTGCTCAGAGGTAAAACAACCCAACCACTTTCAGAAGTGAACACATCTATCAATAAATTTGTGTCAGTAAATAGCAAAAACCAAAATAAACAGTATACTAAAGAAATAAGTGATAATAACTTAGTTGCTATTATTTCATACGAGCATAAAAAACTTAGTACTTTAAATGTTTTGAAACTAACTAGTACCCTTGACTCCTACTTGCGTACTTGTGTCAAGGGAAGGTTTAGTCGTAATGGAAACTTATTTCTATATTTAAATTCTAAAATTCAAATCGAAAAACTCAACAAACTGAAATCGCTACATTTGATTGAAAATAAAATGTAGATTTCCTCCAAATTGCTTTAAGGCTCTTGGCCTAATCAGAGGAATTGAAGGCAGATATCTCGGAGGATGATATCTTAAATGAACTTTCAGGTGCCGGAGAATAGTAAAATTTTCACAAAAGGGAATTTAACTAAAAGAGTTAGGGGTTCTCAACGTGGGGTACGCGGTAAAATGTTTTGGGGTACGCTGTGAGAGCTCAAAAGTCGCTAGATCTAGTAACAAGTCCATTTCACTGATTACCCAGTAAAATGTTTATAATTTTATAAGATTTGTTAAATTGTTTATGTCATTTTTTGTGTTTATCGATATATGCAATTTATGAATGCAAAATTTAATGTGTATATATAAATAAAATAAATAAAAAATAAATACCCCCTCAAGCAGCTGCTTGCCACAGAGGTCTGACAGGAGCCTGTCAGTTTATATGCCATAGTAGAAGGTCTGAGAGGATGGCAGGCCCTCAGCGGAAAAACGACACAAACAGCCATGCCTTACCCGGGGCTCGAACCCAGGTCCCTTATATATATATATTATTTTATTTCTATTGTTATACTATAACTATAGTTTTATCTATCTATACAAGGGGTTCGCCAGTTACATACACATTTCCAGGAGGTACGTGAAGCATAAAAGGTTGAGAACCACTGATATATATGTTTTATTTTATTCCCATTGTTATACTATAACTATAGTTTTTATCTATCTATACAAGGGGTAACGCCAGTTATATACACATTTCCAGGGGATACGTGAAGCATAAAAGGTTGAGAAACCACTGATATATATGTTTTTATTTTATTCCCATTGTTATACTATAACTATAGTTTTTATCTATCTATACAAGGGGTACGCCAGTTTACATACACATTTCCAGGGGGTACGTGAAGCATAAAAGGTTGAGAACCACTGATATATATGTTTTTATTTTATTCCCATTGTTATACTATAACTATAGTTTTTATCTATCTATACAAGGGGTACGCCAGTTACATACACATTTCCAGGGGGGGACGTGAAGCATAAAAGGTTGAGAACCACTGATATATATGTTTTTATTTTATTCCCATTGTTATACTATAACTATAGTTTTTATCTATCTATACAAGGGGTACGCCAGTTACATACACATTTCCAGGAGGTACGTGAAGCATAAAAGGTTGAGAAACCACTGATATATGTTTTATTTTTATTCCCATTGTTATACTATAACTACAGTTTTTATCTATCTATACAAGGGGTAACGCCAGTTACATACACATTTCCAGGAGG